>BSBK01000113.1:1502500-1615000 GCA_027943335.1 Chamaecyparis obtusa | reverse complement strand
GTCATTGTGTCTTGGTTGCTAAAATTGATTTGGATTTCCCTTGTTAACATTATGGGGCAAATGTTGATCCCTCTAGTGCTCAAATTGTGAGAAAATATTGTTAAGAACATCTTCAAGGTTACTAAAAGTTTAACATTTTGCAAATAGTAATCCCTTGATTATCAAGAATCATAAGGAGAATGTAGAAAATTATGATCCTAATGTTTCTTAAATTGTTTGGAATTACTCTTCAACACATTCTTAATATTTGACAAATACTAACTCATATAATGTTGAAAATGTTGTGAATTTCCCCTCAAAACATTCTAAGGAGATGTTGAATTATGATCCAATTGTTGAAATGGTTGTGCACCAACTGTGAGAACATTCTCAGGGCTATGAGAAGAAGAATTTTACAAATAATGATATCATTTCTATTGAAAGTGTCATAAAATATCACTGATATTATTTGAAATTCTATTGGGAGGGAAGTAGATCAAGTCATCTTCTTCTTGTCAAAATTTTGGTGCGTCATTCCTAAAAATATCCTCAAAATTTTGTACTTGTCAGAATTGTTAATCTTCGAAGAGGGACCTTTGACATGTCATTGCTAATAATTGAGGAAGGGATTCCTAAAATTAAAGCCATGTCTGGTGATACACATATTGGAGGCAACTTTTTTTTATAACAAAATGGTAAATCTAAAGTGCAAGAATAAATAAAGGTATTGGATGAAAAGAGTACATTGGAAATGAATATGGGTAGTCCAGAGAGGAAGCAAGGGATGAGTACATTCGTAAACAAAATCATGTTCTTCACAAACCATTCTCAATGCCCATAGAAGTTGTTTATGAAGTCCTAGAACTAAAAGAGGGTTATCCAAAAAAGAGTATTGTTACTAGTTTGGATATGTTTAAGAAAATACTTAACTAAGGCAAGGAAAGAGATAATGTAGGCCTCTTAATGTGAAGCATGATAATGTCTTCTAAGGGTAGGTTATCATTATTCAAATGATAAACAACTGTTCATTTTTACTGATTCTGATTTGACATGTAGAAGACTCATTTGAAGTGTTTGTGAACAAAATTTGGAAAAGCTAAAGTTGTGTAGAACTTATCCAAACTTGATTGCAATGTCAGATTACTAGTGAAATGTGGGGAATATATTTGTTTGTAGTGGTATGAGTTAGACTTCAAGTCGGAGATTGTTGTGAATGTGTCCAATGGTTGTGATATTTCAATCACCCTGTTTGTTTATTTTATTATTGTCTCTTCATATTTGAAGAGTGAAATATTTATATAAATCTAAGTGCATATTGGATGTATGTATTGAATAAGTGAATAAAAATATTGCCTTTCTTGAACAGTGGATGTAGCCATTTATGGTGAACCACAATAACTTGGTGTTTATGTGTGTGTATTTTGAATTCCTTTGTTTGGTTTCTCTTTATTATTTTAGCTGATAAAATAGCATAGATTGCCAGTTTTGAAATATTCAATTTGATCGGAAGCCAAAATAATTTGGAAATCCAAAATTTTAAAAAGGTGGATTAATTATTTTAGGAATTGGAAAATCTGCATTGAATATGAGAATAATTGAAATGATTTGTGATCCAACCTAATTTTGTAATTCTATATACTACTCAAGATCAAACATTTTTGAGGAACTAAGGATTTGTAATTTTTATAATGTGCTAAAAAACATCACTTTAAACATCAATCTCTCAAATAATTCAAGCTTTGTTTTTGTTAAAATTAATTAACATTTTTTCCTTATTTCTTTGAGAAAATGAAAGTCACCTAATGCATTTGTAAACATAAAAAATATTATCTCAATTAAAAAGATGTTATGTCTATTTGTTTAAATAAGTTTAAATTTTCTTTCTATTGGTTAGTCAGTGTTGGAAAATACAATTGAAACAATTTTTATATTGTCACTGATGTCAAACCTTAACTGGTAAGACAATTGCTATCTAGTAGAGTACCATATCTTTTGATTAATGAATAGGATTTGAAAAAGGAGACTAAGGAAATGTTGAGTTATGTGATACTTCAATGGGTACTTGATTAGTTGGCACATTGATAAGGTAATGTTTTTTTTAATCTTTAACACTAAGTGAAGAATTCAATTGATTTGAAGCATAGGCTTAACCGAGCAAAAATGAAGAAATTTAGTTTAAGCCGAGTAATGCTAGTGTCGATTGAGTGCCACTATAAGCTGAGAAAATTTAGTGTTGACTGAGCATCAGTAATTTTCGAGCAATAGATAATCAAACAAGCGAAGACAATATTTTCTGAGAAGAAAAGTTTTAGTGATGACTGAGAAATTCAGTGATGACTGAGGAGATGAACATAGTATTGACCGAGTGTCAGTAATTTACAGTTTGTGAAAGAATTGAGAATCCCAACCGACATAGTTGAATTCTTGGGATATGTAAAATGTGTTGAAATTATTAATAAATGATATGGAGCATTTAATGCATGGTAAACCATTTTATTATGGATTCAAGGAGAAGTTTAGAGATGTATCAAGAAGGAAAATAAGGAGAATAAAATGATGGAAAGATTCAATGAATCTGACCTAGACCTAAGATCTATGGAAGAGATTAAGCGACAAAAGATTAATCTACCTCATCAAGGAGGTATAAGGATGACCTAATTGTGAGGTTATGAAGAGTGTGGAAATGGTTGGTGTTATTGAATAATGAATCTAAGTAGAAGGCTAAGGAGAAGCTATGAAGAGCTTAATAGAGTTGTGGTGATTGCTTGAAGGGAATTCTGAGAAGATCAAAGATGGAGATGGTAATGAAGGTCAGTCAGTAAATCAACATATGAGAACATTAGATTTGTATTTGCAAAGTGAGTTGTATATTTTAGATCAAAACCTACTATTACTTTCTAACCATTGTATCAGTCAAAATCCTTTAATCAAGGTTGACCTAACAGTAATTGTGTGTGTGAATTTTGTACCTAGCCGCAGACACAACACTTTAGTAAAACATTAGAGGTAAGTGAAATCAAAATCTGCAAATAAATGAAACTAAGCTAACCAGGTGATTTACTGCCTTCTAGTAGGTGCGAGTATGATGTTCTCAAATTGAAATTGAGATCAGTGACAATGCAACACCTAAACGAAGGATTTGAATGCAAAAGAATGAAAGACTGTATGAATGCAGATTAATCTATATTTTTGTATTTTCTGTGCAATAATATGAAAACTGTATGAACCTAAGCTAGATAAATGAAATTGGATGTAGATTTAATCTAAAAATGCTATGAATGAATATGAATAGTATGGTATCAAAACTATGCAAAATTATGATCAACTATGAAAGATCTCACAAATCATCTATCGCAAGTGTTTAATCCTTCAATCACCAATTCACTAGAGTAATTGTGCAAATTCGAGTGTTGATGATTATGAAGAGCTGAGCTTTGATTTTATAGAAATCCAGGGCTTGAAGGTGCATTAGAAAAGCCAAAAATCACTCTTGATAAACTCAGGTTGATTTTTGAGTTATCAGGAAATCAAAGATAATTAACTCACAAAAATCGTGCAAAAGCAGTGTTTAACTCAAAATAGAGTTTAGATTAAACTTCAACTCATCATCAGATGTTGAGTTTTAATTTAAAATTGGTTGTTGATTTCTAGTTGCCTGCTTTTCTGATTGTGCATGATTTATTTTGAATTAATTTAAAAATAAAGTGATTTATTCTCAACTTAATTGATTTTTGAATTAAAATAATTCATTTATGGGTTAATCAATTATTAAATCAAACTTTATTCTAAAACTATATTATTAAAAATTGACAATTGACATTAATTAATTAAATAAGAATTTAATCAATTAGTCTTGAGATTTTTGATTTATTGTCAAAATTAAATAATACAATTTAGGAATAAATTTAATTAAATAATTAAGTGGCAGTATTAAATCTAATTAATTAAATATTTAGAATATTCAATTAATCAAACTTTAGGATAAATAAGATTTATCGCCAAATAATTATTAAATCAAAGATAATTAGGATAAATAAGAATATTGCTAGGAATATTCCCTAATGCAAAATTTAGGATAATCAATTAGGATTCGATAATGTGCAGATGTGCCTTAGGTTAGGACTTTGATGTCAATTTTGTTTGATTTGAAGATGTCGGAGGTTAATGAACCTATAGCCCATTTTTGGGGTATTACATTTGTGTGTGAAAATTGTACTTGATCTGTAGACACAACACTTCAGTAAAACATTAGAGGTTAGTTGAAATTGAAATCGTGCAATGAATTGAAAGGTAAACTAACCAGGTGATTTACTGCCTTCTAATAGGTGCGAGTGTGATGTTCTTAGATTGTTATCGAGATCAGTGACCTTGACGACACCTAAATGAAGGATTTGAATGCAAAAGATGGATATGGAATATGAATGCAATTAATCTATATTTTTTTTATTTTAGATGCAATAAGAATGATAAAAACTTGATATGAATCTATGATATGTAAAAACGGATATGCTATGATATGCTAAATGATCTAACAATAATATGCAATATGAAGCTAAAATGAATGTAAAAACAAGATTGATCTCACAACAATGTTGATTCGCAAGAAGCTTTGATTCTTCCAATTTCAATTCTCCAGCATGATTATGCAATTCTTGTAGATTTGAGAGATGAATTATGAAGAGCTGAGCCTTGTTTTTATAGAAATCCAAGGCTTTGGAGGTGCATGGAAAAAGCCATAAATCACTCAAATAAACTCAATTTGATTTTTGAGTTATTTTTAAATAAAGATAATTTAATTCACAAAAACATGCAAATCATGCAAAAACAACTTTTTAACTCAAATTAGAAGTTTAGATCAACTTTAAAACTCAAAAATGATGTTGAGTTCCAAAAAGTCAATAACTTGCATTGATTTTCTGATTTGGAGTTTAACTACTCTTTGATTGTGCACATGGATAATTATGAATTAATAAATAAATAAAGTGATTTATTCTCAACTTAACTAATTTTTGAAAATAAATAATTGATTTATGGGTTAATCAATCATTTAATCAAACTTTTATTAAAAACTATATTATTAAATAATGACAATTTTGCTTTAATTAATTAAATAAAGATTTAATCAATTATTCATAGGATTTTGGATTTATTGTCAAAATTAAATAATACAATTAATAATAGATAGGATTAAATTTAATTAAATAATTAAGTGGCAAATATTAAATCTAATTAATTAAATATAAAAATATTCAATTAATCAAGCTTAGGATAAATGTGATTTATCGCCAAATAATCATTAAATTAAAGATAATTAAGATAATTAGGAATATTGCTAGGAATATTCCCCGATGCAAAATTTAAGATAATCAATTAGATTCGATGATGTGCAAATGTGCGTTTGGTTAGGAATTTGATGTCGATTTTGTTCAAATTGAGGATGTAGGAGATTAATGAACATATAGCCCATTTTTGGAGTATTACATTTTGCCCCTCTTTAAATTACTGTGCGAAGCGTAGTGGTTCAAAGATAGTCTGTGTATGATAAAGATATGAAACTAATTTGAAAGATATGATGATTGAAAGATTTGAAGATATTAGGTCCTGAATGACCAAAGATAATGTTCACTATAGCAACGATGAACCAATGATTGTGAAAGAGTGTCAAAATGCCTGATTCCGAACCTTAGGATTGCAAAGAAGTGAGTGACCGATTCTAGACTCGATTGTCTTAGCAGAACCACAACATAGGTATCACATCTAACCCCTTCAGTTATCGAAGAACCAAGGAAATAACACTGATGAACCGATGGTTGCAAAAAGCCGATACAGATTACAAGATTAGGAGGATACCAAATTGATATGGATCGACAAATCTGATATGCCCCAAGTGATGATAGATTTGCCCCGAGTGATGATTGATTTACCCCAAGTGATGAGGACTTTTGATGAATCAGCAACTAGACGTGGTTGTTGTCTTGATTACTGAGGAAAGATATGATTCCAAATCTAGATTACAGACTTTGAATGATGTGTAATACCATGCCCCCTTCGGGATTAAAATTGAAATCTGACAAGAAAAGTCAGCGTTGATAGTTCAGAAGCATGGTAATTGATTTGAGAAGTGGTTATACACGTTTGAGAATGCGTTTTGCATCATTTGGAGGTCCTGGAGACCAAGTAGACTAGGTTTGACCATAAGTTGACCATAGTTAAAAGTTTGAAATTTTGATAGTTTGATGTTAGATAATCAGTTAAGTTGAATACTAGATTTCTGTGATGATTGAAGGTCGATTATGCAAGTAGTTAATAATATGAATGATTTTAGATTTTGATTTTGATCCCGAAAAAAAGGATTCTACTTGCTATTTCATTGGAGGAACCTTTGTGTGAGATTCAACTCTTGTTAGATTTGAAGAGACAAGTGGAGAATTGCTTAAGCATTGAAGTTCATTTAATCAACCATTGTGAGATCATGCAAACATGAAAAAATGCAAAGAGACATGAAGTATGAAATGCAACCTAAGACCTAGGACCTACTCACTGATCATATGTTGATTTGTTATCATCATTGAACTTTTAGGTAACCAAATAAATCAATACAATGCCCACTAGCCATGAAACCATAGACATATGAATATTGATTTGTAATGCTCAAGAACCAATACAACACCCACTGGTCAAACAACCATGGACATATGAATATTGGTTTTGTTTTTGGAATGTCAGATTATATATAAGCATCAAAGCATAAGCGCCAGGATGACCTGAATATCATGTCCATTTTGATATAGCAATTTATATAAGCATTAAAAAATAAATGTTGTGATGACCTAAATATGCCTTGCAGTTCAAACACATCAAACAGTCAAGAGATCATTCTAAATCCAGTGTGAATTACCCGTAGTGACCCTTTATCATTCACATCCTTAGGTAAGATCGTATTTCACAATAGGAGAAAGAACTTACTCAAAAAGACAATAGTTAGATCAAACTTCCTTGAATTTTCTAGGTATCAATGGTCGAGGTACACATGGCCATCCAATTCGAGATAGAGGCTCTTACAGTCGGACACCATTTTAATCCAAAATTTCCAAAGACGTTAGATTTTCACATACAAGTAGAAGACAAAAAAAAGATTATGCCCCTAGTCATCACTCTCTAAATCCTATAAAGGAAATCAATGAAGAGCTCGAAGGGACACAATATGCAAAAATCTCAATGCGAATTAGTAAGCATACAAGGAGATAAAAGAATGAAAAGCACAGATTGTTTTCAGTTTGTGTTTGATTGTTGTTGTAGATGCAAAATCCTTTCTAGAGACGAGATGAACTTGACTGACTCAAATGAAGCTTCAAAGGACTCTGACTAGATATGATACGTCTAAGATATACTGGAGGCCATAGGATATAACATTGATTTCCCCCAAGTGTTAAGCATTGATAGGATACAAACACTTGAGCTGAGTGGTGTACAGACCGACTTATTGAAAACTAGAAATGCAGAAACAAACCGGGAGATATGTATAAACTAAAGCAAAACTGAAAGCTGGGACAGACCAAGATTGCACTGATAGATGAAGCATTTTGAAACAAGTGGCACATGTTTTCCGGGTTTTCACTATCTTGGCAGAGATTCTATTTTTGCTACCAAGGCGCCTGTTTCCAGGATTTCATCAAGGCACTTTTTCTTTTTCTCATTTTTTTATATTTTTCATTTTTTTCAATTTTTTTTGATATTTTTGATATTTTTCAAATTTTTTGTGAATCATCAAGGCACTTATTGCTAGGTTTTCACCAAGATGTTCATTTTTTCAGGACTTTTTTTTATTTTTATAATTTTTCTAGGACATTTTACCATAGATTGAATGCCTTAGGCATAGAATTTCTTAAGATGGAGAACGTTGATTGGTTCTCAGAGCTGTTCTCCTTTAGTCATCGAGAGTTGATAGACACCAGAGCCAAAAGTAGCAGTGATTACAAAGGGACTCAGCCAATTGGGTTCAAACTTCCCCTTGTGTTCTCAATGTGATTGATTTTTAGGATTCTCTCTCAAGACTAGATCACCAACCTGAAATTCTCTGTGTCTAACTTTCTTGTTGTAGCCTCTAGACATTCTCTTATGATATACTCTGAGATGATCATATGCTTCTTGTTTGCGCTCATTTAGTAGTTCAAGTTTTTGCAACCTAGACACGCTGTAGTCATCATCAGTTACTAGACCATGCATTCTAATTCTTAGTGATGGGATTTCAACCTCAATAGGCAGTACCGCTTCAAACCCATAAACTAAAGAAAAAGGTGTAGCCCCTATGGTCATTCTGATACTAGTTCTGATACTTGTTCCGATACTTGTTCTGATATTGGTTCTGATATTGGTAGCATCTGTTTCTATTTGCAAACTCCCAAGCAAGATCATATCGTGTAGTTCCAATGTCTAGCAAGGTGGAGAACAAGAGGGATTGGCAAGCTGGTGGAAGAGATGGAAGACAAGAGAATGAAGGATAATGAAGGGAAGAAATCCTCAAAGGAAAACTCCTCAAGAATACTCAAGCTAGGGAAAAATTATCATGTAAGCACATTTGGACAAGCAATGAAAGGCCAGCATAGGATAAGTCACAAAAGCGTAATGTCAAAGGATAGGATGTAGTCCAAAGGAGTAGACATGTCAAGAGGCTTCATAGCATCATCTTTTACTCTTTTTTTATTTTTTTATTAGATCAAGACCAAAGGGGAAATGATAGCGAAAGACTATAATGAATTTAGGAAAATAAATATGAAGGTTAAATAGGAAGGGAATGAAAGCAAGATCATCGTAAGATAGCTCACCAAATAGTCAAATGTTCATGTATAGATCAACATTGTCAAGATCAAAGAGAGAAGATGGAATGGATGAAATATGTAGAACTACGCATGATGCCTGATTGCCAGGTTTTCATCACGGTACTTATCCAAGGTGCCACAAGGGAGTGGTTTTCACCATAGGATGAATTTATTGCTACCAAGGTGCCTGTTTCCAAGTTTTCACCATGGCACATTTTCAAATTTTATTTTTTTTCTTTCTTTTTTTTTTATAGAAGGAAAGCTTTTTAGATAATGCTCTTTGAAAGGATAAACCATGATATGCCAAGGATTCAAGATGATATGCTCAAAGATGTTGATAGGGAGAGGGAGATGGAAGAGAAAATGGAGGATAAGGTTTTATGTAAAGTGAGTGAGGTTGGAAGATAGGAGGAATAGGCAAATGAGAAAAAAGGATAGAAGGTAGAAGGACAATGAATGGAAGGATTGTGAAAGGGTAGATGGAAAGGAAGGCAAGATCAACATCAACACACACCTTGAAGGGTGGCGAGAGGATGGAGGAAACATGAATGAAGGAATACATGAAGGAATATAGCGAATGGATAGCAGAGGTTGAGATTTAGGCACATGGAATGGAAGAATATTTTTGGAAGAAGATGAAGTGGAAGTCTTTGGAAGCTTGAATGTCAACTTCAGTTTTTGCTCAACACCAGACTCTTTCAAGAGAGACTTTGGAATCCACATAGCTACAGGATTTTTATTTCTTTTTGGTAATTTAGAGAGAATATCTTCAATGATGGATTTTGGAACTCATACTTGTCTTGTAGTTTTTTTTCTTAGATATCTCTTTTGACTTTATGTTTCTATGTCTATTAGAGGAGACATGGTGATCTTCTTTTTTTGATGGATTCTTGTATTGCTTCTTTTTCTTATATTGAACATTCAAGTTACTTCCAATAGACTTGGGACTTGTGGAAGAAAAAGGAGGATATGACTAGTTTAGATGGGTGGGTGGATGAAAAGGATTCAAGGGTATGCATCTATGTTGATCTTGAGGAAAGATAGGAGATGGAGGTATGTAAGGACCCAAGATGGATGGTGAATTAGAAAAGTTAGGAGGGGAAAGTGAAGGGACATAAAGACCCAAGATGGAAGGTAGACGTGAAGCCTTTAGTAGTGGTGGAAGAGGTCCAAGGATGGAAGTGGAAGATGCAAAAAGATAATCAATAAGTTCATCAGCATCTATATGACAACCAAGGATATCGGCATCTTTAGAGTGAGCATTAAAATTTTCAATAGAATCAAGTACATCTTGAATATGAGCACCTTCTTTGATAGGATTGTTCAAAGCTTGCAAAGACTTAGGAATAGTAGAAAGTGGAAATGAACATGGAGTGGTAGAATAAGAAGATGGAAGACTTTGATCTTGACAATGATCTTTGGATAGCATAAGCTCATAATTTTTTTCTTGATTTTCAATAGGCTTAACATTGAAAGTAACAACACTATTTTTACCAACCTTAATGGAAGTATCATCTTTGGAAAGTGCAAGTGTAATAAGGTTATTTTGATTGTCAATAAGCTCAATAGTGTAAGTAGTAGCTTGATCTTGCTTAGGAGAAGACTTAAGACATGGTGGAATGCATGAAAAATGGTGTGTAGGATCAAAAGAACCATGGAATGGATAAGAGACATCGTGAAAAGGAGTGGATGACATGGAAGGTTCTTGATCTTGATCTTTCTTTATGTTCTTTTCTTTATCATTTCTAGAGTCCTCTTGACATGGAGCCACTTTTAAGGACAAGGAAGCATGTTGGGATTGTATGGAAGACTTTGGAAGAGATGGGGAAGGACTAGCTGGAGTAGGCATTATAGCGTATAAAGGCTGAGACTCTTTAGGTTTAGCATCATTGAAAGTATTTGCAGCCAGGTGAAAGTTAGCTTGAGTTTCTTTAAGAGGTAGCCCTGGAGGATAACTATAGGGAACCGTATGAAAAGTATCAGGGCTTGTGTTGGATGAAGGTTCTGTGAAAGATTTGAAAGACTCGGAAGCTTTAGGAAATGTATGGGTATTGGAGGAAGTAGGGGATGGAAGGGAACCATCACAAGACAAAGGTTTAACATTAACATGATCTTTTTTGAGAGTGTAATCTTTATTTTCAGCCTGAGATTTCTTAGAGGAGAGATCCTTGTAGTATGCATGTTTATAATCAGCGCGGTAAACTTTCTCTTCCTCAAGTGAAATAGATGGATCATCTAGGTATTGTGCATAGAAATCATCAAAGTCTCTTTCAAAATTAGAATCATATGGATCACCCTCACGATCTATCCAATGTGACGGCCCATTTGTAGTAAGCAGGAACACACGACGAGGAGGATTCTTAGGAACAAAGGTGTCATAGGTATCATTGCATTATCCGTCATCATAGTTATCATAGTCTTCAAAGATGGGTGTGTCACTCTCTGTGGAAGAGGCATCATAAGGATTATCACATTGCTCATATTCTATCTGAGGGCATGGTGACATGTACAAGTCTTTATCAAATGGAAAAGGGCATAGAGCTTCCATGGAGAACTCTTTAGGTTCCTTTTCTTTCTCAAGTTTGTTAAGTTTGACTTGCATAGCTTGCATCTGCTTCATCATAGCTGTGATTAGAATTTCTTCCTCATGTGTACTGATTCTTTGAGACATGTGTACTGATTCTCAATAGCTACTGTTTTGTTCTTGACATAGTAATTTGATCGACAGATTCTGGAAATAGGTTGAAAAAGCTAAATATCTGGCAATTCTGACAACTTTCAAAAATTTCTCAAATGACACTCTGCAGACTCGTATGATAGTGGGTATGCCATGAAATGATAGTTGCAAAACTCGTACGATAGTTGGTAGGTAATGAAATGATAGTTGAAAATATCATACGACAGTTGCAAGTAGGATTTTGACTTTTGAATTTTCTAGCATAAAAACTCATACGACACTGGGTAGTTCACCATATGACAGTTGGGTAGTACTAAAATGACATTTGACAAAAACTCGTATGACTTTCTGACCTCCTGAGATGACTTTTGACTCCAAAAAAGAATTTTACTTCAAATTTTGCAAATTTAGGGTTTTCAATTTCAAATTGTTTACAAATTGTACTATCTAGATTTGAGGATTGTAACAAATTTGTTCATTTTCAATAACCAGATAGATAAACAAGCACGCAAAACAACAAGCAAGTGATTTCAAGCATGTCTAAAAATAATGAACAAGGGAAAAAGCAACCTTGTGCATGAACAATGAAGTGATTTTATTCATTCTAATCCTCTGAAGCGCTAATTGTGTATGTTTCAAAATATTTTGCAATAATGCACATATACCCTAGAAAATGAAAATTTGGCCTCGCTAGGGTTTTTAGTAATGGTTTGACTCTGCAACTTTTATGATCCAAAAGGGTGAACTCCAATCCTGGGGCACCAAGGTTTTGACACAGTCTGAGAACTTAATCTTCAGGAGCTGCTAGGGAGATCTGACAACCCAACAATGAACCATACCCGTGGAGATTTCTTCCACAAGGACATTTATATAGCGGTTGTCACTACCATGAAAAAAATGGCTATTACCGCTTGAGGTTCCATCAATGCAGTTTTCCCTATGAAGGGAGTGTCCACTATGGTTAACCCTCTCTAAAGATGACTCACAGTATTGTACCATAAGGGGACTTGGCTCCAGATCCAAGGTTTTTGATGTCTTTTCACTTTTAACCCAAACAAAGTAGACAGATAAATCTGACATGCTAAGACAAAGTTTTGCTTCACCAAGGTCTATGATGTCAACTCCACGTGATCTATCAACCTCTCCAGGGAGAGAATGTATTGATCAATAAGAGAAGTTGCACTAACCAATTTTGATTCACTAAAGCTCGTGATGTCAACCCCACGTGATCTATCAACCTCTCTTGGGAGAGAATGTATCGATCAATAAGAGAAGATGCACTAACCAAGTTGAATGTGAAACACACTAAGTATCCTCCCTACCTACAAGGATTCTATCATCAAGAAGAATTTTGTTGGGAATCCAATCCCTCAAGAATCACGAATAGTGTTCATAGGGTCTAATTACTATGTGAGCACAGATGTATGTTTCCAAAAAGCAAATCTACCAAAAGTACCCAAAAAGAAGAAAGAGGAACACTTAACGCTTAAAGTGAATATGAGATGAGTCCACAAGGTGGAACACTTAACACCTCACACAAGCTGAAAATGAGTCCCCAACTTAGAAAACAAGTGAGTTCCTAAAAGCATAAATGGGTTGCCAAGTGGAACACTTAACGCTTTTGTCCTGTTGACCCCTCCCCTTTAATGTGGCGCTGACCTTGCAACCACGGGGTGGAATGAGGAGTCATCAAATTAGCGAGTCCAATAACCCAAGATAGCAATCAAGATCAATCACAAGTATCTAATACTACTTAATGAATCCTTAAGGGGTCACAACCTAGTATCAATTATGCAAGTGTGTAGAAATAGACAAAAGCATGAAAAGATGCACACAAGCCAGACACATAAGAGATTTATTTTAAGTCCAAATTGAAATGTTATTAGATGAAGGAGAATACCTGAGATCCTCACAACATGCTTAGTAGATTTTACCTAATTTTTAGCAACTCTTGTTGAGCTTTTCCATGCAAGCAAGTGACGAACTCTCCAACAAGCAAACAAGCAAACAAGATATGCAACATATATTCAACTTATGAAAACCATAGGGTTAGCTCTAAAAATTAATTATTATCAGCAATAATAACTAGAAATTAACCCAAATGACAACTCATATCATTCATTGAACCATGTAAAAAAAATAAGTGCATACCCATCACAAAACTTTATTTTTTTTTTTGTTGCATTTGACCTAGTCAACAAGATCTAATTTTTTTTTATAATGATTTTGGCCACAAAAATAGAAATTTAAAACAAAGACCCCCACTAAAAAGTAGAGAGCTTTCCAAAAATGTAAAATTTTTGGAAAAATCTCTTCATTTGTGCCCTAGAGACCCGTTTTATCAAAACAGACCAGTTTTTGTAAATTGACTATTTGAGCTATTATATTGCATTCAAATTTAAAACACAAAGAATGGACCCCCTATATAATTTGAAGAGATTTCTGAAAATATAAAAATTTTCAAAAAATATGCTGATTTGTGCCTAAAATTAATTTTTTATGAAAAATTCAAAAAAAATTATTAAAAATTTAAAAAAATTTGGAAAATTCTAAATTTTTTTATCAAAGCTTCCCTGATATGTCTCCAACTTGCAAAACAAATTTTAGACCAAAACTCCAAGCTGTTCGGGAGATAAAATTAAATTTTTGAAACTTTAGGATTTTAGCTCCAAGAATCAAAATCAGTATGCAAAGGTGGGTTGCCCCACGGTGGGTGCCAGAAATGTGTGTGAAAATTGTACCTGATCTGTAGATACAACACTTCAGTAAAACATTAGAGGTTAGTTGAAATTGAAATTGTGCAATGAATTGAAAGCTAAACTAACCAGGCGATTTACTGTCTTCTAATAGGTGCGAGTATGATGTTCTTAGATTGTTATCGAGATCAGTGACCTTGACGGCATCTAAATGAAGGATTTGAATGCAAAAGATGGATATGGAATATGAATGCAATTAATCTATATTTTTTTATTTTATAGATGCAATAAGAATGATAAAAACTTGATATGAATCTATGATATGTAAAAACTGATATGCTATGATATGCTAAATGATCTAACAATAATATGCAATGTGAAGCTAAAATGAATGTAAAAACAAGATTGATCTCACAACAATGTTGATTCGCAAGAAGCTTTGATTCTTCCAATTTCAATTCTCCAGCGTGATTATGCAATTCTTGTGGATTAGAGTGATGAATTATGAAGAGCTGAGCTTTGTTTTTATAGAAATCCAAGGCTTTGAAGGTGCATGGAAAAAGCCATAAATCACTCAAATAAACTCAATTTGATTTTTGAGTTATTTTTAAATAAAGATAATTTAATTCACAAAAACATGCAAATCATGCAAAAACAACTTTTTAACTCAAATTAGAAGTTTAGATCAACTTTAAAACTCAAAAATGATGTTGAGTTCCAAAAAGTCAATAACTTGCATTGATTTTTTGATTTGGAGTTTAACTGCTCTTTGATTGTGCACATGGATAATTATGAATTAATAAATAAATAAAGTGATTTATTCTCAACTTAACTAATTTTTAAAAATAAATAATTGATTTATGGGTTAATCAATCATTTAATCAAATTTTTATTAAAAACTATATTATTAAATAATGACAATTTTGCTTTAGTTAATTAAATAAAGATTTAATCAATTATTCATAGGATTTTGGATTTATTGTCAAAATTAAATAATACAATTAATAATAGATAGGATTAAATTTAATTAAATAATTAAGTGGCAAATATTAAATCTAATTAATTAAATATGAAAATATTCAATTAATCAAACTTAGGATAAATGTGATTTATCGCCAAATAATCATTAAATTAAAGATAATTAAGATAATTAGGAATATTCCCCGATGCAGAATTTAAGATAATCAATTAGATTCGATGATGTGCAGATGTACCTTTGGTTAGGACTTTGATGTCAATTTTGTTCGAATTGAGGATGTAGGAGATTAATGAACATATAGCCCATTTTTGGGGTATTACAACATTTTGCCCCTCTTGGAATCACTATGTGAAGCGTAGTGGTTCAAAGAATAATATGTGTATGATAAAGATGTATGAAACTGATTTGAAAGATTAACCGATTCTGAGATAGAAACCGATTGAAAGATTTGAAGATGCAAGATTTAGGTCCTAATTGACCAAAGATGATGTTAGCTATAGCAAGGATGAATCAGTGATTACGAAAAAGTGCCAAAACACCTAATTCTAAACCTTATGATTGTGAAGAAGTGAGTGACCGATTCCAGACCTGATTGTCCCAAGAGAATCATATTGGTATCACATCCTGAACCCATTAGTTACGAAGAAACAAGGAAATGACTCTAATGAACTATTGGTTACGAAAATCTGATACAGTTTACAAGATAGATTTAGGATACCAGATTGATATGGATCTCAATGAATCTTATATGCCCCAAGAGATGATAGATTTTCCCCAAGCGATGAGGACTTTTGATGAATTAGTAACTAGACATGGTTGTTGTCTTGATCACTGAGGAAAGATTTGATTTATAGATTTGAATGATGTGTAATACCATACCCCCTTCGAGATTAAAATTGAAATCTGACAAGAAAAGTCAGCGTTAAATGGTTTAGAAGCATGTTAATTGATTTGAGAAGTGGTTATAGATGTCCGAGAATGCATTCTACATCATTTAGAGGTCCTGAAGACCAAGTTTGACTAGGTTTGGCCATGAGTTGACCATGGTTGACCAAGTTGAAATTTTGATAGTTTGATGTTACGTAATCAGTTAAGCTGAATTTTGGATTTTTGTGATGATTTGAAGGTTGATTATGCAAGCAGTCAACCGTCTTGGGTCTGAAAATTTTAAATCATGATTTTGACATAGTAAATGATCTCAGATTTTGATTTTGATCTCAAAAATGGGTTCAGAATGTCGAAAATAGCCAAGGGTGCAATTTTCATGGAAAACAAAGCACTTTTGAAAATTAGGTCAAAAGCTATATAAGGGCCAAAAAGGTCATTTTCAATTCATTATTCACTTTTGACTTTTGAAACCTTGTGGAGCCTTCTGAGGGAGAAAATGGTTGAGATGAAGGTACCTATCTCTTCCCACCGATTTGAGCCCAGTCAAAGACATCAATGGCCTCCGCAGTATGGACATTTGGTAAGTGGACCTCTGTGCCTCTTTGGAAATTCCATTTTTGCATGTTTGTAGCATGTTTAGGTCATTTTTCGTACGTTTTTAATTTTCAATTCTCGCATGCATGGAAACTCGTACGACTATCCTTCATGACTCATATGAATTTTCAACTCCCCATAGATTATCGTATCATAACCCCCTGAAACTCACATGAGAGGGACCCAAGACTCGTATGACATTTCGTCAGGTCCCTCATATGTCATACGGTAAGACCTAGAAAATCATATAACTTTGTCGTATGAGACCCTGTTGAAACTTGTACAAGTTTTGATGCCAGACTGCATAGTCGTATGGAAAATAGTGAGCTAAAAACTCCTCTTTAGGTCAAAAATTTTGATTATTTGATTCCTTAGGCTAATTACTGAGCATTTAATGTACCTTTTGAGATAGCGAACTTTTGAGTTTCTGTACTGTTAGCCTATTTTTCAACCAAATTACTAATAGGATTCCCTGTTTGTGTTCCATGTAGGTCATATATCCTAATGTTCATGTACGTATCTCTCATCCCGTGACATAGAGATTATGTGTGTCTCTTCTAGATCCTATGAGGGTACATCTTGCTACCTGTGGGTTCAAGTATTTGATTCGATTGCCCGAGATTTGGGTGAACCATAGATTGTTGACTACCTTGATTGAGAGGTTTCATTCTGAGACCCAGACCTTTCATTTCCCTATAGGAGAGATTACTATGACACCAAAGGACATGTACAAGATTTTGTGCATTCCATTCCATGGTCCTCATCCTGATTATGTGAGTTTGGGGAACTCTAGATTACATGCCTTCAGACGTTTGTTTGGAGATGATACACAACTTACTGGTTCTATTTTCTAGGAGACATTAGTGCAATGCTATGGGAAGACCCATAGGTTAGAGTGCATCATAGCTACTATGATAGGAGGCATTATCATGTCTGACCGTCAGCAGCATAGTCTTTTGATGGGCTGGGCCCCGATGGTCGCACGATTGATGGCCACTCCTTCTAAGTTGGGTTGGGGTCAATGTATGTTGGCACACATGTTCTCTGAGATGCACGAGATCATGTATCAGAAGGGAAAGTCTTTTTCTTCTAGTGCATTGTTACTTCAGATATGGGCCTGGGAGCATATCCCAGTATGTAGACCAGTATGGCAGACACAGCGCCAGCCATAGGAGCCGGTGATATATGTTTACTCTGGATATGTTACACAGGTACGCATGGGGCATATAGAGTACTGGAGATGCTACCTAGATGATAGCACATATGTTATTTGGCATCCATACCTATAGATTGAGGCCTGGCCTACTGCACGGGAGCAGTTCAGCTATTTCTACCAAAGTCGAGTATTGATTGTTTGGTCTACTATAGTTATTGAGTGCTTCTTGATTACCAGAGTGTGGAGGTAGTACAACATCATTCAGGATGCACCATAGGAGCATGTTGCATATGCACAGATATTGAGAGAGCTCAGATTAGGATGGGGCCCTCGACTGTCTTATGCTCTTTGTACACAAGAGTACAATGGTATTGTTGGTAGAGATTGGGATTATCGGGCAGATGTGCTAGATGTTGGGGTGACATACGGTTTCATTGGATGGCTTACAAAGCATCCCATATATAGATTTTCAGATCCGACAGAGTTGATGTCTTCCATGGAGGAGGTGATGGATGTCACAGGTGCTCTGATAGGGAGAGGGCATAGATGCATAGGCTCATAGGTTCTGATGCCCCAACCTACACCTCCGAGGCCGAGAGCAGTATTTACACCTCCACAAAGACCATTTGGATAGATGAGACCACCTCATCCCTCTAGTTCTTTAGTAGGCATACTTGTAGTTTTAAAGAGAAGATCAACTAGAGGAGAGAATGGCACTCTAGGTAGTGTTGGTAGTGTAGAGGAGGTTCTAGGAGCAGAGCAGTATGTAGGTGCCAGTCCTGATCCTGCACATGTTGATACTAGTTTTGATCTGGGAGCTAAGGTTAGATGCCGTAAGGCACATAGAGCAGAGACCACTAAGCAGCCAGCTAGAGATACTGGTATGCCTACAGAAAATGTAGATCCTGGTGTAGCACAGACTCCTCAGGAGGTCATTAGATGACTTAGATTATAGGTCAGGGACCTGAAGGTATGAAGTGCTCATTGGGAGGAGTGATTCACTAAGGCAGATAGATAGTGATTTGAGCTCCGAGATGAGAACAAGAGATTACAGATAGAGGTGACACACCAGACCTCTGGAGCTACCTATTACATTTCCACTTACTCTCAGTATATGATAGTGTCAGAGGGAGCGAGGGAACCTAGAGCTGAGGTAGTGCCCGATGCACCACCACCACCTCCACCAAATGTAGAGGATCAGGCAGACAACTGATCTATCTAGTTATTCTGATATTTTTGCTCTTTTGTTCATGTATACTATTCTGACTTCTGATAGCTCACATGAGCTCATTCTTTTTTACTTTGTGCCAGTAGTGTACCCTTGACTAGTTTGAGTTATATGATATGAGATCGAGATTTTGGTTATGACTTCATTTGTACTTGTCATGTTTTGATTTATGATGATATCATGTGATGTAAATGCTATGAGTAGTGTAGAATGTATGTATGGATTTATGCAAGGCAATGATTTCTTTCATATGTATGGATGTTATGAAAATGTAATTGATTATGGAAAAATGTATGGATGATTTATTTTGATGCTCATGTATGCAATGTAATGCAACAGTTAGAATAATTATGATATGAAAATGCAATGATACACATGATATGTTTTACAGGTATTGATGAAGACAAGTATTCAGTCTTATGTTAAAAAGGATGTTTAACCCAGGATGGTAACTGCTTGCGGTTCTGTGAAGAAGCCTTCATGTGAGATTCAACTCTTCATGTCAAGTTTAAGTGTAGTTTTGAAGGATTGTTTAAGAATTCAAGTGTGTTCAACAATTTGTGAGATCATGCAATTATGCAAAGTGCAAAATGACATGCAAAATGAAATGCAATCCTAAGACCTAGGACCTAGTCACAAATCATGTGTCGATTTGTTGTCATCATTGAACTTTTTAGGTAACTAGATAAATCAATACAATGCTCACTAGTTATGAAACTATAGACATATAAATATTAATTTGTATGCACAAGAATCAATACAACACCCACTGGCTAGACAACCATGGACATATGAATATTGATTTTGTTTTCGAAATGTTAGATTAGATATAAGCACCAAGGTACAAACGCTAGGATGACCTAAATATCATGTCCATTTTGATATAGCAATTTGTATAAGCATCAAAACATAGATGTTGTGATGACTAGAATACACCTTGTGAAACAAACACATCAAGAAGTCAAGAGATCATTCTAAATCCAGTGTGAATTACCCATAGTGACCCTTTATTGTTCACATCCTTAGGTAAAATCACGTTTCACAGTAGAAGTAAGAACTTTCTCAAAAAGATAATAGTTAGATCAAACTTCCTTGAATTTTTTGGGTATCAATGGTCGAGGTACGCATGGCCATCCAATATGAGATAGAGGCTCTTACAGATGGACACCATTTCAATCCAGAATTTCTAAAGTTGTTACATTTTCACATACAAGTAGAAAATAAAGAAAAGATTATGCCCCCAGTCATCACTCTCTAAATCCTATAAAGGACATCATTGAAGAGCTCAAAGGGACACAATATGAAAAAATCTCAATGCAAATCAGTAAGCATACAAGGAGATAAAAGCATGTAAAAGCATAGATTTTTTTCAATTTGTGTTTGATTGCATTGTTGTAGATGCAAAATCCTTTCTGGAGAGAAGACAAAAAAACTAACTCAGATGTAGCTTCAAAGGACTCTGACTGGATATGATATGTCTAGAATATACTGGAGGCCATAGGATATGACTTTGATTGCCCCCAAGTTTGAACATTGATAGGATACAAACACTTGAGCCATTTGGTGCACAGATTGACTTTATTGAAAATAGGAATGTGGAAACAAACTTGGAAATATGTACAAACTAAAGTAGGATTGAAAGTTGGGAAAGACCAAGATTGTGCTAATAGATGGAGCATTTTGAAACAAGTGGCACCCATTTTCTGGGTTTTCACCATCTTGGCAGAGATTCTATTTTTGCTACCAAGGCGCATGTTTCCAGGTTTTCACCAAGGCACTTTTTCTTTTTCTCATTTTTTTGTATTTTCATTTTTTTCAATTTTTTTGTACTTTTGATATTTTTTGATTTTTTTGTGATACATCAAGGTGCCTATTTGCTAGGTTTTCACCAGGATGATCATTTTTTCAAGACTTTTTCAAATTTTTAAGATTTTTTTTTCAGGATATTTTACCATAGACTAAATGCCTTAGGTGTAGAATTTCTTTAGATGGAGAACGTTGATTGGTTCTCAAAGTTGTTCTCCTTCAGTCATTGAGAGTTGATAGGCTCCAGAGCCAAAAGTAGTAGTGATAACAAAGGGACCCAGCCAGTTGGGTTCAAACTTCCCTTTGTGTTCTCTATGTGATTGATTTTTAGGATTCTCTCTCAAGACTAGATCGCCAACCTACAATTCTCTGTGTCTAACTTTCTTGTTGTAACCTCTAGAAATTCTCTTCTGATATACTCTAAGATGATCATACACTACTTGTCTGCGCTCATCTAGTAGTTCAAGTTCTTGCAACCTAGACACTCTGTAGTCATCATTAGTTACTAGACCATGCATTTTGATTCTTAGTGATGGGATTTCAACCTCAATAGGTAGTACCACTTTAGACCCATAAAATAAAGTGAATGATGTAGCCCCAATGGGTGTTCTAATACTTGTTCTGTAGGCCTAGAGAGTTGGATTGATCATGAGATGCTAGTCTCTTCCTATTTTATTAACCGTACAATGCAAAATTTTCAATAGATTCTTGTTTGAAGCCTCTGCTTGTCCATTCCCTTAAGGATAGTAGATTGATGACCAATGTTGTGTAATCTTGAATTTGGCACATAGATCATCTAAGTTTTTGTTCTTGAATTTTCCACCATTATCTATGTTTATAGAATGTGGAATACCATACCGACATATGATGTAGTTCAAGATGAACATTGAAATTTGTTTGCCGGTTACTTGAGTCAAAGGGATTGCTTCTACCCATTTTGTAAAATAGTCTATAGCTGTAATAATATGGGTATGTCCATTAGAAGAATGAGGATGTATGGATCCTATAAGATCAAATTCCCATTGGTGAAAATGTCATTGTGTAGTAAAGGGAATTTGATCTCTCCCTGGTGCATGAATTAAGTTACCATGTACTTGGCACTTTTGACAGTTCTTAGCAAACTTGATAGCCTCTTTTTCCATTTCAGGCCAATAGTACCTAGCCCTAATAAGTTTTTGAGCTAGTGTTAAACCGTTTGAATGTGATCCACAAATACCTTCGTGGACTTCCTCAATGCACGTTGTGACTCTTCCCATTCTAAATATCTAAGAAGTGTACCATCTAGACCTCATTTGTGTTGGCAAGTTGTCTATACTGAAGTATATGACTTGATATAGTGTTGTCATTATGGCACCAAAGTCATATAGTAGTTTGTAGTCAGCACACTTAGTGTAAAGATCAAAATTTAGTTAAGTGTTGAAGATTTGATAGTGCACAGAGTTCCTGCAGCTCAAAGCATCAGCGCATGTGTGTTCGAATGAATTATGGTATGTGCCCTAGAAGTTAAGTTTGTTAGACTATACTTATGCTTAGTCTATGAGTGCATAAGTAGATATGCAAAGATGTAAAAGTTACAATCAGTTGAAGTTGCACAGCCAGTGTGTGCCAGCACAGAACAGAGCATAGAGCTGACAATTAGTATTTTGGTTTGCAATTATAATTTAATGTTGTAAAGGCCATGCACCCATTGTATTTAGGTTTCTAACATGTTTATATTTATAATTGTAAGCATGCTTAAGCCAATTCATTTGAAAGCATTGTTTGTAATTAGTTATAGAGGTGACCTAATTGTTTTGTTTGTATGAGCATATAAATATAAGATGTGCCCATTATATTCGGTATGGAAGTGATAAGAGAGTTGTGATAAGAATAACAGAGGTATGTGAAGACATCATAAGATATATTAGAGCTTTGCTAGAGGTCAAAGCATTAGCGCACCAAAGGAACTAATTTGACAAGCAGTGTCACAGTGACAGTTCACCTGCAGATATGGTGTGTATCTAAAATCATAAGGTTGTAGCCTTCACCATTTGAGCAGTGAGCTCTAGGATAGTGAGTCCACTTCCCTAATAGGGATCATTGTAAAAGACTCCTAACAAGGTCTACTATACTTAAAGCATTGTAAAGCTACTCCTAATAGAGTAAAGGATCTTCTAACAAGGATTACAAAACACTAGTACAGGATATTAGTGGGTATCAAGTCCCACCGGGGTTTTTACCTATTTGGGTTTCCCTGTAACCATATTGGTGTCATGTGTTGATTTAATGTTTCATGTTTATGTGAATGTTTATTTCAGTACTTAAGCATTTAAGTTCAGAATAAGGATTAAAGGGAAAAGTTAAAATATAGTGAACACTGATTCACCCCCCCTCTCAGTGTTCCCATTCCTAACAATTTGTATTAGAGCTCTGGTCCTCAGAAAAGAAGTTTAACCACTTGAGGAGATCATGGACAAAGTAGAAATGAAACATCTGAAGAAAAATCTTGAAGCCGCTCTTGAAGACCTAGACAATTCAGAAAGAGAAATTGAAGAACTAAAATTAAAAGTCAGTGATGCTCAATTAGTTATCAAAAAACTAAGAAAGGATTTGAAAGGACACTCTAAAAATGATCTTGAAGAAAAGATAAAGAAGTTGAGTGAAGAAAATGCATCCTTATTAAGTCAGCTTGAAGAATTTGATGACAAACTGATGAACAATCAAGATGTCTACAATGAACAAGTCAAGGAGAATCTTCAACTCAATAAAGAACTAAGAAAAGATAACTTGGAAGTCTTGGAGCTAAGGAATATCAAAGAAAGCTTGGAATCTGAATTGAAAAAGGAAAAGGATCATATTGACAAGTTACACACTATTGCTAATTTGGTAGAATCTCAGTTGTATGCAAGAAGAGCCAAAGGAGACACTAGCTGTATTGGATACAATGAAGCACAAAATGAGATTGACAATATGCGAGCAAGAAAGGATTCACAAAAGGACTCTACTAATATTGAGAAGACTGAAGATCAAACCAAAGACAATGGTGGTCCTCCTAAGAATGAGCACAAGCCTGTAGAACACACTTGTTTTGCATGTAACAAGCATGGGCATATTGCAAGGAACTGTATAGAGGTAAGACCTTTTAATGGATACTATTATTCATGCAAAAAATTTGGTCATAGAGCTATGAATTGCAAGACTAGTAAGAAGAACAGGATTCAGCAAGATCAGAGAAATCAGAATTAGACAAATAGAAGAAGTTCTCAGAATGTTACATGCCAGATATGTAACTATAATAGTCACACAACAAAGACATGTAGAAAGGTGACTCATGTCAATGTGCCAAGGAATATAAGACCTCCAGTCATTTGTCACTCTTGTAAAAAGGCTGGACATATCTCAAGGTTTTGTAGATCAAGGACACAAGGTCAGGGAAGCCCTAAAAAGGCTGAAGAACTAGTTTTGGATCCTGAAGGAGAAGTCAAGTTTGTGAAAGCCTCAGAGGATGCGAGCTTGATTTGGTTAGAAGGAAAGAAGGACAAAGCTGATGAGAATGTATTGGATGCATCCCCAGTGGATGCACCCTCTACATCTGCATGAATGGCCCTCGGGGTCATAGGGGGAGCTAATTTAGCTCTAGACCCCTACGTGGCTGGTATACTCATCCTCAGAGTATGTGCCTTTGGATTTAAGATTTTGGAGTGTATAGGAGCCTTTGTGCAAGAGTGCACATGCTGAATGTTAGTAGAACATGAGTTGCAAATTTTGAAGTGACAACCTGGTTTACGCGACTTGCATTAATGGTAGAATTTTCACTTTTAAGTACACATAAAGTTATTTGATTTCTCATTGCATTCAAATTCAAAGTGATAGAGAGTAGAAAGAGCCTTGGAAGTTGTTGTGAAGATTTGGAGATTGAACTATCAGTGTTTGCAGTGCATTTGGTTGGTTGCAGAAACCCTAGCTCGTTGCACCAATTCGGAAGTCATTAGATTATCTCAAAGTTCAGTTGGAAAGTGATTAACAAGTAAGTCATGGCCACTCCCATTGTTTATGATGTCATTGAGAGTAAAAGATATGTTTTCAAGAGGCACCCATTTAAATCAACCCTAGATGATTTAGAGGGATCTTTCTCCCACATGCCTATGGGTGTCATGCATGTGGAAGACATAAGGGCTTACATCTACTATAAGAAAGAACTTGTTGGACTAGATAGGTTAAGGGTGCACATGGATACCATGTTGAAATAGGATAAAACATTCTGTAGACACTAAAAAATGTGCAAGTGCTTTTAAATTGCAATAATCATCAAAATGCACTAATTCAATAAAATAGGGATCAAATCATTAAAATGGACAATTATTAAATCAAAGTTGGACAAAATCAATTAAAGCAAAGGAAAAATTGAATAATGATGTTAAATAATTAAATCAAACCTTAAAGGGGTGAAAAACACTACATAATTAGTTTTAATCAATTAATTGTATAGTTGTTTAAATCAAAAATCAAAATGAACCTATTACCCTTACATGGCTAAATTTAATTAATTAATTGAATTTAATTAATCCTAATATCTTTCAAAAAAGTTGAGAAATCAATGAGAATTGAGGACAAAAAGACACAAATCACTAAAAAAAGGATGAATCTCAATCACTCATTCTAAAGTTTCAATCTCATCCACTCAATCTTGTCCTTTTGTCCAAAGCTTTGAGACAAACCTTTAAATTGTCCCCCCATTTATGAACAAAGCAAAGTATTTGACTCAACCAAGGGTTAATCATGATTACTTCACTCGACCCCCTACCCTTGGGAATTTACTATAAATATGAAGCATTTTGAGAGCAATAACAAATCTTAGAAATTCATTTGCAAAGCATTGTTATTATAGGCAATTGAAGACCATTCTAAGAGCATTTAGAGCAATTTGCATATCTTTGTATCAATTTGAGCTAGAATAATCATTATAGAAGCATTGTAGCAGCATACATTCTCATTTTAGAAGTGTAACTAGTGGAGATTGAGCTGAGAGCTTCACTTACCACATCTTTCTAGAGAACCATGAGATGCTATAGATCTTAGTTTCAATTTTAATTAGATTTGCATTGTATTTACTTTGAGTTGTTACTAATTTGATCTTAATTTTTTGATGGTGATTATCATCATCACACACATTCATGGATGAATAGACAAAATGGAATGATCACTCTATTGTTGAGTATGCTACGACATATGAATTCTATGAGATAGAATGGATACAGATCTTATTGAGCAGAATCCATGATGATCTGTTTTGGATTGGAGATGTTCCAATAAGTGTATCATCTTAAAATGGAAGCACTTCCATGATAAGAGCATTTAGCCCTCTGAGTAAGTGGTATGGGGTCATGTTAAGTGCCTTGATCAGGTCTTTGCATGTATTTGGCTTTCTCCCCGCTTTCCACTTCTTTTCTGCTTCATTGTAGGTGAAATTAGGGTTAGGATCTCAAGGATTCTCCTTAATTTCCCTCTTCCATGGCTCTATTTTCTAGGTAGGAATTATAAAATGGTCCTCCTAGCTTTCATCATAGTCATCATAGGATTGTATGCCTATCCCTGGCATTCTATCCCTTTCTGGTATCATTTCTAGGTCTCCGCGTATCCTTGGGACCTCCTGTCTTGATTTTGGCTAATCTGGGCCCACAGGGTCTGAATCAAGGTTGATCCTGACTAGGTCAGTTACAAGCTTGATTTTTATCCACTCTTTCAAATTTCCAAATTCTTTGATTTTTGGGTATCGGGTTTCGGGGATATTTGTTTTCCCGCCTCCGGGTTGGCCATTTTGGGTTTCAGAATGGTAAATCCTTTAATTACATTTAATCTAGGTATATTTTCTAAAGGTTAGGACCTAATTGGGATTTAATTCTCCAAGGTGGCCCCTCTAGAGGATTGTGCCCTAGTTCACTATAAAAGGAGGCCTTCCTCTCTCATTTTCACATCACATCTTCAAGCAATTTCATGAGTGAGCTCTCAAGTGCAAGCAAGTGAATTCAAACATTCAAGCAAGCCTTCAAGCCTTCAAGTGTTCAAGGATTTATCCATCAAGGAGATCTATTTTTAGCCATTGAAGGATTCAATCTCTTTGGTGCCCCCTTGAATATCCATCCTTCTACATTCATCCAAGCCTCCTCATATGCAAAGATCAAGTCAAGATTGGTGGTGAAGATCAAATGCCATTGATTGGAGACATCCTACATTCATTCTACATCCATTGAAGCATTCCTACTTGTGGATTTGAGGATTCAAATCCCCTAAAAGGACTTCAACATAAGCGAGGTGATTTGTTTTAGTTACTTTGTTTATGCATACTACATTTCAATTCAATTTCAAGGTTAATTCCTAAATTGGGGTTTAACCAAGGCAAACCCCCCATACAAACAAAACCCCCATTTTCTTACAACTATAGGTGTGGGATTTCAGATCTAAGATCTACAAACACAGTCAGAATTGACCTTCAAATAAAGAATCTAGCCTTTGACCTTTTATGAGGGTCAAAGTCGACCTGAGCTCATCTTGAAAAAGGATTTTTGGGTTTTCTTCGTCTCGGCATTTCTAGTCCAAAATAGGTTGCAGATTTTCTTGAAAGTACACATAGACATCAGAAATCAACATTTTCTAGATCTACCCTAATTTGAGGTTAGTATTTATATTTTGATTATTTCATATTTCAAGCATAACTCCTTTATAGGGAAATATAGGGCTTCTCTCTCTTTCATATTCTTCATAGATTGATTCGATTGTGCATTAGCCTTTTGGTTGATCAAATTGGATCTCTCATTTGAGAATTTGGATTTAGGAGTGGATCTCATATTTCCCCCATATACATCTACCCTTACATTACATTTGAATAGGGTTGATGCCATTTCACCCCTATTCATTTTGGTGAACCTGACTAGCTTAGTCTCTTTCTTTTTGGTGTTAGATTTCCTTTATCTTGTTAGTATTAGATTTATCTTTTGTGTTAGATCTTGAATGCTAATTAGATTTCAAAAATACAAAAATATTCATGCTTTAAGTGGTTATAGTTTAGTTCATTGCATTGGTTTATGAGCTTTACTACTACTAGTCCTACTTATAACATTCTGGTTAGAAGAAGTTGTAGACTCATGGGTGCCTTTGATCTTGAATCTTCCTCTCCTTTCCTTAGGATCCCAGATGACAATTTGATTCTTCATGATTCCAATCCTACAATGGAGAAAAAATCTTCTCACTCATCTCATGATGAGGATGATGCTTTAAGAGTTCCTCCTGAACAAGTTCAAAAACTTTCAACTGAACTTGATAAAATGGGTAATTGGCTTATTCAAGAGAACCATAATCAAGATTCTATTCAAGCTATAGAGGCTCTTAAGAAAGTTCTTCATGATAGTGATCAAGGTGTTAACTTCTTGCATGGTATTACTCACCTTGTGCATTCGAATGTTAAACCTTTAGCTCAAGAAGCTCAAGATTTAGGGTTGATTCCTCCTATTACTAGTGTTGAACCTCCTTCTAATCCTTTACCTAGTATTCCTACCTATACTCCTTCCTTGGTGACTGTGACGATTCCCTTTGTTCCTATGAGTGTTCCTCATGTGTCCCTTCCTACATCACAACCTTCATATCATAATGTTCCTTTTACTTATTCCAATCCACTTCCAACTTTAGTTCCTAGTGTTCCTCCAGTTGTGTCTTCTATTCCTGCAGCTTCTTACACCTTACCTAGTGTCTAATGTTGCTACTCCTCCTATTTCTTCTAATGATTCAACAATCATCAATTTGGCTCAAACTATGTCATCCTTACAACAACAACTTGCTTCATTTACTCAAAATAAGTTTAGTATTCCTACATGTGACATGGGAAGTCCCTTGTCCCACGACATTATTTGAACTCCTGTTCCTCAACAAGGTGAGATGCCTTGTCTTGAGAATTATAATGGAAAAGGAGATCCTGTTCATCATGTTAAAACATTCCAAATCCTTTGTAGTGATTATGCTCATGACCATAGGATTTTAGCCAAATTGTTTGCTAGAACCTTCTGTGACAAGGCCTTATAATGGTATTGTTCCTTGCCTCCTTATTCCATTGATTCCTTTCCACAAATTTCTAATGCCTTTATTCAATAATTTCAAAACAATATTGGCCTACAAGTGTCTTTGACTGACTTAATGCATTGTAAACAAAGTGCTAAAGAAAAGTTAACTAAATTTTGTTGGTAGATTTAAGCATTTGCATGCTTAGATTTCCTATCCTATTCCTGATATTGATATTCAACGTATGTTTATTTCAAATTTGCAAAAGGATATTAGAGATAAGATTTTGCTTATTGAATTTACCTCTTTTCAACAACTTTGTGCAGTGCTTCATCATTATCAATTACAAGTGAGTCAATTTGAGAGAAACACTCCAATGGCTCCTATTCCAGTTGATAAGAGTGATGATGTTCCTAATCCAAACAAATTTCAAAAATTCAACAACTATGTCAAGATAAATAAACAAGCGAATGCAGTTGCTGATCAAGTTACTATTGCATCTCACAATGCCACTTCTGCATCCACTACTTTTTGATTAAATCATGCATTTACTCCTCTTTTTGAATCTTTACATGCTATTATGAATAGGTTGTTAGCTGCTAATATGATTACTTTACCTCCTATTTGACCTCTTTTACCTGGTACGATTGCCTCTAAATCTTTTGATCAAAATGCTTTTTGTCAATATCATCATCAGAATGGTCATGATACTGAGAAGTGTTATTCTTTAAAACATAAGGTTCAGGAATTAATTGATTCTAATGCCTTATTTTTTGATAATCTTGATGGTAGTGGGAACAAATCTGTCTCTCCTCCTAATCAAAAACTTCAAATCTATACGAATCCTTTACCTACGCATTATACTAATAGCATTTCTCAACCATCTACTATGGAAATCATGTATGATTCTAAGATGGATGATCTCAATCATGTTGTTAATCAAGTGGAGCATGTTGGTCAATCTGTACCTCCACCTCAACCTCAACCTCAGATTCAACCTCAAGTTCAATCTCAAACTTGACCAAAACCTAAACCTAAACTGAAAACTCAACCTAAACCTTGACAACAACCTAAGAATAAAAGACCTTGGGAACTTTTGATTACCTTTGATGACTCTGAGACTATTAAGGCTCCTGATGGTCCCCTTTACATTGCTGCTAGGATTTCTCAGATACCTACTCATGGTTGTCTTGTTGATCTTGCATCCTTAGTCAATGTTATTACTCAAGAAAATATTTTTATGAAAATCTTACAACGTGACTTCTATGATACATTAGATGTGTGGATTCAAACTTGTAATGGTTTTCTTTATCCATCATTTGGTTCTATTACTTTACTGGTTGAACTTTGTGGAAAAATTGTGAACACTACCTTTGTCTTTGTTCCTACTTCTGATCAATTTCAAGTTAAGCTAGGTTTGCCTTGGTTGAAGGCCATGCATGTTGTTGCTTCACCTATCCATAAGTGTCTTAAGTTCATTCATGATGATGAAATAAAGATAATTAATCATAGTTTATATCAACCTTCTAGGCCTAGAGATTGTGCTGCTCTTGATTTCTTTTGGCCTTCATTACCTAATTCATGTCCTCCTCGACCTGATAATATTTTTCAATCATATCAAGCCTATAAACATTGTAAGATTCTTGAATTAAGAATTCCTCCTATGGATCTTAATCATGGTATTTTACCTACACCTTATATACCTCCTTTAACTATGGCTTCTAGTTCTGTTAATCAAGTTCCTTCTATTGAACCTATCAAAGATCATGTGATTGTTTCTCCTATTTTTAATAATCATATTGATCTTCCTAAAGAACCTGTGAAGGATCCTATGATTGTTCCTCCTAGTTCTCAACCTATTTCAAATAAATCAAAATGTAATTGATCTGCTAATGAACGTCGTAAAAAGCATCGTGCTCATACTAAAGCTCGTAATTCTATTCTTCAAGGATCTCTACCTTCCTTGAATAAACCTATGCATGATGTGTTAGAAGAGGTTGTTACTAATAATGATGTTCACATGCATGATTATGATGATTCTATTCATATATTAGATCCTATTTTGATTAATTTGGATGAAGATGATACTCTTGATGATACTAATGATGTTAATGATGAATATGAGACTATTGACATTGACATTGATTTACGTAATATGATTTCATCATAATTAACTCTTACACCTAGTGTTGAACATTGTGATTCTCAAGAGGATCCTTGTTTGGAACTGGCTATCATTCCTACTGTGTTGGATATAGTCCCTCTTGTGAGTTACCCACCTTCACTAAATGATATACAATGAGATGGGGAGAGTAGGCGGCATGCTTGATCAACTTGTCCTTCATGGTAGCTTTGTTGTTTGTTTTCTTGTTGTACTATGCTTCTCCCATAATGTGTTTTCTAAATGTTGTTAGATTCTTTTATATGATCCTTGTTACTCAGTTGGTGCAAGGTGATGAAGGAATCGAAACTATTGTTCAAATTCTTCTATATGCATCTCTCTTCTTCTATGCATTATTCAATGTTATGTCATAATTGTGCTATTGTTCATAAATGTTTCCTTGTGTAATTTGCTTGGATTTGAGATATGGTAGCACTAATTCTTTTTGGTCTCCATGTCATAGTCTGAAAAGATTCTCCTTCGTACATCTTATGTGATCTTTCCTCCTTTCTGATCGTAGTTCTACTTTCCTTGGGGAATGATATCAATTCGTTTGCAATAATATCATATATATATATTATCTTATGATCATACTGACCCCATGGTAGGTAGATCCCTTCCATGTTCTTTGTATGTTTATGTGATATTTCCCTTGATTTGTCTTTTTCTGGGGGCATCTCAACATGGAAACATAATCAGTGGAGTTGTTTATGTTTTCGTTAAAGCCATTGCTCCTGTTAAAGTGTCAGAAATGACTTTAACATGGGGGCATACACTCTGCTCACCTATTGCACACACACACACTCTTTGATATGCACATATTTTTCAAAATGCCTTTTCTCCCTTTTTGGATTAATAACTAATCCTTAAAGCATGGATTTATATTTTAGGATCTCTTGATCCTTCCAGTTTCAAATATACATATATTTTGATCCCTTAAGGTCAGAGGTGTCCTTAAGACTAGATCTCTTTTGTTTTTGGTTTTATTCTTATGGAATAAAATATTCCTAAGGATGAATCCTTGATGGGTTGACTAATGAGTAGCCACATTCACTAGGCGGTTCAATTCCATCTTTCCAGTTGCACCATTTTCTTGTGTGGTTCACAATGGGACATAAGTTCTCATTAGGCAAGGTAATCACACCTTCTTTCTCTCTCTAGAGATGTCTCTCTTATTGTGATCTAGGAGTCAACGAAGACTTGAGTCCCTAGGAGCTTAAGGTTTCCCTTTGTCCCTTGGATTATGATAAGATTATCTTTTCATTCTGATCTCCTTTACCAAGAGTTTGCATTGAGTCCATACTCTTGCTAAAGTGGGGGCTTAATGTATCATCTTAAAATGGAAGCACTTCCATGATAAGAGAATTTAGCCCTCTGAGTAAGTGGTCTGGGGTCATGTTAAGTGCCTTGATTGGGTCTTTGCATGTATTTGGCTTTCTCCCTGCTTTCCACTTCTTTTCTGCTTCATTATAGGTGAAATTAGGGTTAGGATCTCGATGATTCTCCTTAATTTCCCTCTTCCATGGCTCTATTTTATAGGTAGGACTTATAAATAGGTCCTCTTGGACTTCATCATAGTCATCATAGGATTTTATGCCTATCCCTAGCATTCTATCCCTTTCTGGTATCATTTCTAGGTCTTCGGGCATCCTAGAGACCTCCTGTCCTAATTCTGGTTGATCTAGGCCCACAGGGTCAGAATCGAGGTTGATCCTAACTAGGTTAAGATCAAGCTCAATCCTGACTAGGTTAGAATCAAGCTTGATCCTAACTAGGTCAGTTACAAGCTTGATTTTGCCCCTCTTTCAAATTTCCAAATTCCTTGATTTCTGGGTATTGGGTTTCGGGGATATTTGTTTTCCCACCTTCGGGTTGGCCATTTCGGGTTTTGAAATGGTAAATAATTTAATTGAAATTAATATAGGTATATTTTCTAAATGTGAGGACCTAATTGGGATTTAATTCTCCAAGGTGGCCCCTCTAGAGGATTGTGCCCTAGTTAACTATAAAAGGAGGCCTTCCTCTCTCATTTTCACATCACATCTTCAAGCAATTTTATGAGTGATCTCTCAAGTGCAAGAAAGTGAATTCAAGAATTCAAGCATTCAAGAAAGCCTTAAAGCCTTCAAGTGTTCAAGAATTCATCCATCAAGGAGATCCATTGTTAGCCATTGAAGGATTCAATCTCTTTGGAGCCCCCTTGAAGATCCATCCTTCTACATTCATCCAAGCCTCCTCATATGCAAAGATCAAGTCAAGATTGGTGTTGAAGATCAAATGCCATTGATTAGAGACATCCTAAATTCATTCTACATCCATTGAAGCATTCCTACTTGTGGATTGGAGGATTTGAATCCTCTACAAGGACTTCAACATAAGCAAGGTAATTTGTTTCAGTTACTTTGTTTATGCATACTACATTTCAATTCAATTTCAAGGTTAATTCCTAAATTGGGGTTTGAGCAAGGCAAACCCCCCATAAAAACAAAACCCTCATTTTCTTGTAGGTACAGGTGTGGGATTTCAAATCTGAGAGCAGATTTGGATACCCTTTTTGGTGAACTTTTGAGATCTGTGAACATAGTTAGAATTGACCTTCAAATAAAGAATCTAGCCTTTGACCTTTTATGAGGGTCAAAATCGACCTGAGCTCATCTTGAAAAAGGATTTATGGGTTTTCTTCATCTCGACATTTCCAATCTAGAATAAGTTGTAGATTTTCCTGAAAGTACACACAGACATCAGAAATTGGCATTTTCTAGATCTTCCCTAATTTGAGGTTAGTATTTGTATTTCAATTATTTCATATTTCAAGCATAACTCCTTTATAGGGAAATATAGGGCTTCTCTCTCTCTCTTTCATATTCTTCGTAGATTGATTCAATTGTGCATTAGCCTTTTGGTTGATCAAATTGGATCTCTCATTTGGGAATTTGGATTTAGGAGTGGATCTCATATTTCTCCCATATACATCTGCCCTTACATTACATTATAATGCCTCAGATATCCAACAAAGCATCCATAGAAAGAACACTAAGAGACTATGTCACATTGGAATTAAAGACCTTTAGAGCTAAGATGCAGATGAGGTATAGGAGTCCAGAAATCATTGTAGAGAAATATAAGGATACAATATGCTTTATGGTGGAGACTGATACTACATGTATGGAAGTTGTTGAGCCTAGAACTAAGTGGATTCATCCACTTGGGTACGAGGTAGAGGAACAAGTTCTTGAAGCTTATGCACAGGTAATTCTATCAGCCCCCAAAGATCCTAATGAACCTAGGTGGGGAACCTATGAGGAAAAGTCTAGAGAAGTTGATGCAAAACTTAATAGTACATCAACTAAAAGAAAGGTTGCAAAGGTCACTTCTAAGATCTTGAGAATACATGGTGTGTCTCAAGAAGACCTTGATAAAGAAAGGGATGAAAATATTGCCCTAGAATTGAAAAGCGCAGCAGTAGAAGAAGAACAAGAAGATCCTAAGTTGAGGAAGATGAAAACTGAATTAGATGATAGTCAAAAGGGTAAAGAAGATAATACTCCTTCTGTGCCCAAAGATACTATTGACCTTATCACTCGTCCAGAGTATAAGCCAATAGTCAAGAGGAAAAAAGAAGCTAGCACTAGTCATCCATCCTCATGAGCTACAAGGAGCAGGAAAAACATTCAAGCACCTCCTAAGGAAGGATTCAGACCAAGCCTTAAAGTTTTGAGAACAAGAATTATTGATGAGGGCAGAATTGATCAAGTAGGGAAGTATTATGATACATACAGTGAGATTGACAAATAAAAAATTCATAGTATGATTGTCAAACATATGATCAAGTTCAAGAAGAAAGTCCTTGAGTTGAAAACCTCTATTCCAGATAAAGTATGGGATATTTTAGAATACCAAAAGAGACAAGCAAATGAAGAGGATCTAAGGATCAGAGAAAAAGCATTAGAAGATACTCTTCCAGTATGTTCTAAAGAAGAAGAGGCATTGATATTAAATTTGGTGAAGCCGCACTTAAGGACAAAGATGAGAACTCTACACATTATGAACAAAGACTATGAGCTGATAAAGAAGGAAATAGAGAAGGCCTTTGAAAAGGTGTTATTAGAACAACACATAAAACCACCTACTGTGCCCATCACTCATGCACCTAGTAAGCAAGAAAAAGAAGTAGAGACCTTCAATGTACTAGTGATAAGTCCTCAGGACTCAACACCCATAGCAGAAACTCAAACAGAAGCAAACAAGTCTGCACCCATCTCAAAATCACATGAAGGCAACACTATTATCATAGATAATGTGGAGATAGCCATGGCAGCTATTGATAAGGATTTGGACAAGTTTGAGGAAGCATTTGTTAGTACGGAAGAAGCTGAAATCTTATGCAACAATACACCTCCCACTCAGCAAGAAGTACTCATAGAAGATGTATCTAATGAGAAAGAAGAAGAAAAGAAAGAAGAGAAGAGAAGAAGAAAAGAGGAAAAATAAAGTAAAGATGAAACTTCTGTTGAACTAGTCACAGTGAAACAAGAAGTGATGGACAACACTCAATCACTCCCTCCTCAACATTGTTTTCAAGTTTGACACCTGACACAAGTAGTTTGGACTGTTGGAAAGAAGAAGACCTGATTAAGTTTAGCATCCTGGCTATGGAAAAGGCAAAGGAGAAGCAAGTCATGAGAAATCCTCTCCTTGTGGAATCAGTGAATATTTTGAATAGTTTGCTGCTAGAGGATAAGAAAGTGCTAAAATTACATTCAATTGATGATGTGAGTTTAGTCCTCTCAAAGTTCAAAAGCAATTTTTCTAGCCTAGAAGAATCTGCATCCATAGTAGCAGAAGAGAAGTACTTAAAGAAGAGACTCAATGAACTAATGAGAAAATTTGCACTAGACTTGAAATCTCTTAAGTCAGGTCAAGCATCCTTGGAAGAATTTTCTGATGAAGGAAGAAGGATCATTGCAGCACACATGGATCAAGACAAGCTCACTGATGCTCACTTCAAGAAGATAAAAGAGGTAGAAGGAATGATTGAGTAGGTAAAGAATTCAGTGTCAGAAACATCCACTGATGTGAACATATGCAACAATGTCTACCAAGGACAGATAGACAAGAATGAGAAGGAAGAAAAAGAGATAACAAGGATAAGGTCTAGACATACTTAGTTGAGGAATGGTCTTGTGCCCTCTTTAGACATCCTCAATCAGAATATAAAGGAGATTGATGCCACCATGTAACTTATGATCATGGTCCCATCAATGACTTGGAGAAGATGGAGAAGATTCAATATGCATTATGCGCCCATCTCTAGATAGTTAACTCTCTGATAACCTTTTAGAAGAAGGAGATCCAGAACCTCATGATTGCATATCCGAATGTTTTCCCTCAGTGAGTATGTATAGATACAATTTTTTGATGCACCTTTGTCATTAAATTCAAAGGGGGAGTTTTGTATATAATATGGAGTATATATATGTATAGGGAGATATAAGATTATGTATAAAAATGAATAGAAGACAAAAGTTTTTGTGTAAAGGAACAGTTAGCAACTTGGCCATATTCCTTTGTTGCCATCAATGAAAAAGAGGGAGATTGTTGGAAAGTTGTCTATACTAAAGTATATGACTTGATATAGTGTTTTCATTATGGAAACAAAGTCATATAGTAGTTTGAAGTTAGCGCATTTAGTGTAAAGATTAGAATTCAGTTAAGTGTTAAAGACTAGACAGTGCACAGAGTTCTTGTAGCTCAGATCATCAGTGCACGTGTGTTCGGATGAATTATGGTATGCACCCTAGAAGTTAATTTTGTTAGACTATACTTATGCTTATTCTATGAGCGCATAAGTAGATATGCAAATATGTGAAAGGTACAGTCAGTTGAAGTTGCACAACCAGTGTGTGCCAGCAGAGAACAAAGCATAGAGCCAACAGTTAGCATTTTGGTTTGCGATTATAATTTAATGTTGTAAAGGCCATGTGCCAATTTTATTTAGGTTTCCAACATGTTTATATGTATAATTGTAAGCACGCTTAAGCCAATTCATTTGGAAGTGTTGTTTGTAATTAGTTATAGAGCCGACCTAATTATTTTGTTTGTATGAGTGTATAAATATAAGATGCGCCCATTATATTTGGTATGGAAATGATAAGAGAGTTGTGATAAGAATAGTAGAGGCATGCAAAGATAGCATAAGATGTATTAGATATTTTTTAGAGGTCAAAGCATTAGCATACCAAAGGAACTGATCTGACAAGCAATGTCACAGTGATAGTTCACCTGCAGATATAGTGTGTATTTGAAATCAGAAGGTTGTAGCCTTCACCATTTGAGTAGTGACCTCTAGGATAGTGAGTCCACTCCTCTAATAGGGATCATTGTAAAAGACTCCTAACAGGGTCTGACCCTTAACAAGGCCTACTATACTTAAAGCATTGTAAAGCTACTCCTAACAGGGTAAAGGATCTTCTAACAAGGATCACAAAACACTAGTATAGAATATTAGTGGGTATCAAGTCCCACCGGGGTTTTTACCTATTTGGGTTTCCCCATAACCATATTGGTGTCATGTGTTGATTTCATGTTTCATGTTGATGTGAATGTTTATTTCAGTACTTAAGCATTTAAGTTTAGAATAAATATTAAAGGGAAAAGTTAAAATACAGTGAACACTGATTCACCCCCCCTCTCAATGTTCCCATTCCTAATAGTTTGTATAGATCGTGACCAATGATGACATACTGGGATGCATTACAGATAAGGTATCATTTCTCATGGCGATTGAAGGAATCAGGAATGATTTGATCTTCGAGATAGGAGAAAAGGTTTTTGTATCGAGATGAATCATGACCAAAAATAGTGTAGATCATGTGGGTTTCAAGGGAATCATATGCGGGATAAGATAGTGCTTCCACCAGGAACTCGTAGTGTAGCTCATGTTTAGGCTGCTTTAGTAGAGTAGATAGCATCACCATTGCATCAACAACCTTATTCTCTATTCTAGGTATTTTCTCAAAGGTGATAGATATGAAATATTTCTTTAGAACATCTACCATTCTCTTGTATGGGATCAACTTTCCATCTTTCATTTGGTACACATTATTGACTTGGTGTATTACAAGTTGTGAGTCTCCATGAATATGTAGTTCTATAACTCTCCACTCAATTGCTATCTTCATGCCATTAAGAAGGGCTTCATATTCAACAATATTGTTTGTGCAAGGAAACTTGATTCTGAATGCTTTAGGGATTGAGTATCCTTGGGGAGTGATGAACAATATGCCTGCTCTAGATCCATTCTATGTATAGGAGCCATCAAAGAATAACTTCCATGCTCTAGAGGATAGGTTCATGATAGAAGAATCTAGGAATTCCATTTGCATTGGTGTATCATCAAACAAAGGTGCATCAACCAGTTGATCTACAATTACTTGGCCTTTGATAGCTTTTATTTCAACATATTCAATGTCAAATTCACTTAATAACATCACCCATTTAGCTAATCTACCTGTGAGGGAAACTTTGCTTAGTAGGTACTTTAGTGGATCAATCTTAGCTACCAAATGTGTGGTATGAGCTAACATGAAGTGTCTCAATTTCTATGATGCAAAGATCATAGCTTGACAAGCTTTCTCAATCATTAAATAGTTCTTCTCATATGCTACCAATGTTCTACTGATATAGTATATAGCTCTTTCCTTCTTGTTCCCATCATTTTGTGCTAGTAATGCCCCCAGTGATGTATCTATGGTGGAGACATATAAGATCAATGGCTTCCCTTGAATAGGAGGCATCAAAATAGGAGGATTTGATAGATATTTCTTGATATGGTTGAAGTTCTTTTCACATTCCTCATTCCATGCAAAGGTCACACCTTTATGTAATGTCTTTGTGAAAGGTTGCAATATGTCTGCTAGCTGATATATGATGCGTCTAATAGATTGTACTCTCCCTTGTAATGTTCTCATTTTACTGATATTCTTGGGAGGTTGCATCTCCATGATAGCTTTAACCTTAGCTAGATCTACTTCAATTCCTTTCTTTGAAATAATGTAGCCTAAGAGCTTTCTAGAAGTGACACCAAAAGAACACTTCTTAGGGTTCAGTCTGAGACTAAACTTCTCCATTCGATCTAGTATTTTGCTCAAATCATTTAGATGTTTAGATCTTATCATAGATTTTTCCAAAGTATCATCAACATAATCTTCCATAGTTCGATGCATCATGTCATAAAAGATAGATGTCATAGCTCTCTGATATGTAGCACCAGCATTTTTAAGCCCAAATGGCATGACATTCCAATAGAAGGTACCCCACACGCATGTGAAAGTAGTTTTATCTTGATCTTCTGGAGTAATTTTTATTTGGTTGTATCTAGGAAAACCATCCATCAAAGAATACATCTCAAACCTCACAATCATGTCCACTATCATATCAATGTTAGGCAATGGAAAATCATCCTTAGGGCATGCTTTGTTTACATCTCTAAAATTTGTACACACTCTGATTGATTTATCTAGTTTAGAAATAGGTACAATATTAGAGATCCATTCAGCATAATCAATCACTCAGATAAATCTGGCTTTTAGTAGTTTCTCTAACTCAGTTTTGACCAAGAGTGTGACATGTAGATGCATCTTTCTTAATTTTTGCTTAACAGGTTTGACACCTAGAGCTATAGATAAATAGTGCATTATAAGATCAGGATCCAACCCTAGCATATCTGAATACTTCCATGCAAAGTTGATCTTCTTTTCTGTTAGGAATGTGGTAAATTTTTTCTTTTCCTCTTCTGATAAGGATTGTGCTACATGGATCAACTTTGGTTCTTCTGTTGTCCCTAAGTTGATAGATTGAGTGGGCTCAATTAGAACTGGAGATCTATCCTATAAATGACTTAGAAGGACATCAAATATCTCATCCTTAGGTGCCTTAGAGAGGTTTTCACCTTTGGATACGTCTTTTATTTTTACTTTTGTAGGTTCTGAGACTACCACAAAGTGGTTTTCACCCTCAGAACTCCTTTTCTTTTTATTTTTGCTTTTATTCTTTTGACTAAGATACTTGATGTCTGACTCCATCATGCTAACACTCAGTTCACTAATGGAAGTCCTCATAGGCTCAACTACATTGAGGTAGCAAGAAAGGGCATAGTCATTTGGAAAGGTATAGATACCCTGGCTCAGATTCATGGAAGTTTGGTTAAGAAGTTCGGGATATTGGATAGTCAAAGTGGTGAAAGATTGGGAAATAGTGTTTATGGATATGGATTTGTCATCATTGGTCCTAACCTAACTCTCAAGTTTGAAGGTGATATTACAACTTAAAACATTCAATTCATGAATAGGCTCAATGTCATTGTGGGAGTCCAATTCAGCCATCGGTGGATCAGACTTGTTAAGTTCATTATTTCGCTCTAGACTTACGTCGAGCTTAGGTGCATATTGGTGAACAACATCAATATTTTTTTCTATGACAAGCTCATCTTCCTCTGGAATGGATCCCCATTCATAGTCATTTGATTCTTCATCTATGCCTCTAGGAAAATTAAGAACATGAGTAAAGTTAGGGTGGATACCCCAAGAAGGGTTACCCTCAGATTCTGATTTGAATTCATACTCATGGGAAACTATTTCAGAATAACTACCACCTTCTTCTTTATCTTTTTGATTGACTTCAAGATTAGCTGGTTCTTGTGGTGCAACTGTCTCTTGTTCTATAGTAGGTTCTTGTGTTTCTACTACATTTATTCTTTTTACTGGATCATCTTCAGCTTCAAGGAGGTCTTTTATTTCTTTAGGCAAACGCTCATAAGGAATGAGCTCCTTAGTGGTGGTGTCAAAATCATCACTGTCATATTGTTTTGTTGCTTCTTCCGTTAATTGATTTGTTGTGGATGGCTCAATATGTTCTAAGACATGTGGGGAGTTCTTGCTAAGATAGAAAGGCTTATTCTTATATCCTAGACCTATTTTATCCTTGTTGGGTCGGCCATGGTGGTTAAGAGGTGATAGAAGACCCTTACCTTGTAGTCCTAGAAGTCCTTTTCCAGTATATCCCATTTTTGTTATCAATTTGTCCCCTGGTCCGTATGACTTCTAAGGAATTTTTCCTGAAGTGGAGTCACATTTCTGGACTAATTGGGATTGAGGCTCATCCTTGTATAACATGCAAGCATGACTTCTTCCTCAAACTCTTGTTTAGATACTTGTTCTATGACAAAGCTTCCATTGAATATGACCTAAGATTCTTTAGCTGTAGGTTTCACTTTGTCAGAAGGTTGTCCATAAGATTTAGGGGACAATGGGAGAGATGTGAGAGATAAAATAGGTTCCATTGTGTATTCTCCCATACCATTGTCTTTGATTTTGACTTCTTTAGCAATGTCTTCTAATTTGGATGTTGAAGCAATGTCTATCTGCTTAGTGGAAGATTCTTTGTTATTAGGAACAATTTTATCAACACTTTCTTTCAATGCATTGCAAGTTGTGTATATGTCCGCTAGAATCATCACCTCTACTCCTTCATAAGGAAATTTCACACATTGATGGTATGTGGAAGGAATAGCTTTCATTTCATGTATCCAGGGTCTTCCTAGAAGGATGTTGTAAGCCAAAGGTAGATCAAGAACTTGACATATGGTGTCTCTGATAACAGGTCTTGTTTTGATAGGTAAGACAATAGTTCCCTTGGAAGATCTTTCTTGCTCATCATATGCTTTGATAGTTATCTTCTTCTTAGGATCAATGGTAGCTTCGGAGAATCCCAATTGTGTGATCAAGTTGTAAGAACAAATGTTGAGACCAACACCTCCATCTATCAACACACGTTTGACATGATGGTTTTGGATCAAGACTTCAATGTGCAAGGGCTAGTTATGCAGATGACTCAAGGAATTATCATCTTCCTCTAAAAAGGAGATATATTGTGGAGACATCAGATGACCAACCATAGTCTAGAATCTATCTAAATCAAGGTTGTCAGGAACATTGGATCTGAGAAGAGCTTTATCTAGAATGGCTCTATGAGCTGGAGATATCTGAAGCAACTCAAACATGGATATTTTCACATTTGTATGCTGGAGTTGTTGGACAATACTGTATGATGTAGGCCTCATGTCTTTAGGATTTGAAGATTTAGATGCAGCCTTCTGTTTAGAAGTGGATGAAATATTGAAAGGCATTTTGGGGACATTTGATGAATCTAGGATTTGTCCTTGCAGATGCGCTTGAGCTTGTAATAGAGTAACTACGTTAGCTGATTGATTTTTTCTATCTTTTCTTACAATTATGATGATATTGCAATGCTTAGATAGGCATGGTACAACCATATTGATGACATCATTATTTCTAGAGTGGGCATAATTGACTTTAGCACCCATATTAGGATGAGAAGAAGAATCCTCTTTACCATGTTTCAGAAATGGCTCCGTGAATGCTGTATGATCATTATTGCTTTTATGATTGTCAATCATGATTTCTCCATTATCAATTTTGTCTTGTATGAGGTGTTTCAAGCATACACAGTTATTGGTTTTATGACCCTTATTACGATGGAAGTCATAGAAATTCATCTCTTTCCACCATTTTGGTTTAGGTTTAGGATCAAATGGTCGAATCTTAGGAAAGTAAATGATGTTGTTAGCCAACAGAGTTTTCATGGTAGATTCCAAGGATTCTCCAAGAGGAGTGAATTTTTGGTTAGGAACTGTAGCCTAAGGTTTGTAAGCAGATGGCTTCTTATTAGATTCTATTGCTTTAGCTTCAAAAGCTTTGATGGCTTGGGTGCCAAAAATGAGATTGAAAGTAGGTGCCTTAGATGGGGCACAAATATTATCAACAACACCATCTGTAATGATGCCTTTATTCTTGTTCCAATTTTTGCCTTTGTCTTTAGAACTAGATCCAGATTCATACTTGTCTTTTTAAAGTGATGTCTCCTTTTTGCACAAGTACTTTCTCAATTTTGATTGCATTTTCTACCATCTTATCAAAGGATGTATGATTTTGCATTTGAAAATGGTATTTAAGTTATGGAACAAGATTGTTGATGAAGATTTCTAGCTTCTCAATTTTTGGAATGGGTCGAGCATATAGAGAAAATTTCTTCCTCCATCATTTGAGAAAAGTTAGGAATGGTTCTCTTGAGTTCTGTTTTAGATTGTAGATATCGATCATAGTGACTGGATGCTGGATGTTGTAGGAGTATTGTTGATAGAACAATTTGATTAACTCCACAAAAGTTTTGATAGTACGGGGCATTTTTGAGAACCAATGAATAGCTGACCCTACCAGAGATCGAGGGAAAAGATGCATTAAGTAGGTTGGTTCGTGCATTAACTCCATAGATTGAGTATAGAATTCTCTAACATGATCTTGAGGATCAGAGTTTCCATCATACTTATCATATTTATGCATTTCCACTCGCTTAGGGAATGGTGGCATGTACAAGTATTTATCAAATGGAAAAGGACATAGAGCTTCCATGGAGAACTCCTTAGGCTCCTTTTCTTTTTCAAGCTTGTTAAGTTTGACTTGAATGGCATGCATCTATTTCATCATAGTGGTGATTGGAGTTTCTTCCTGATGCATAATGATATCTTCAACATTAAAGTTGGGAGGGAGTTTATCCCCTTGACGAGCTAACTCTAGAAAGTATGTTTCTCTATCTTCTTTCAAGAAATGCCTCATCATTTTCTTAAAGTCATCATCATTTTGATATCGAGCGATTTCAGAAGGTGTGGGTTCTTGATTCACACCATGTTGAGAGTGATGTCTTTGAGACCTATGATGTGTCCCTCTATGAGACATGTTAGGAGTTTTAGGACTTCCTGGGATAGATTGATGTAGAGATTGTTGATTGACTCCTTGGATTGATGGAGGAGGGGATATGTAACCAGTTTTTAATCAAAGATTGCCAAGACCGTCATCTTTGTAAAGACCTAAATTGTAGAGTTCATCAAAGTTTGGACCCACATGATTAGATAGAGGTAACGTATGAGATGCTTCTCTGGATTTATTGTGTGATGAAGCTCGAGTTTCCACCATTAATCTTGGGTGAAGCAAGAGAGCAAGATGAAGACAACTGAAGAATGACTTGATTCAAGATGATTGAATGACACAACCTTGTCAAGATTGAATTGATTGAAGATTAGATCAGCTGTAAATGAAGGATACTGTGCCATAGTAGTATGGGTAGATGCCCAATAGATGGCAGGCATGAGCTCACAATACATAGCCATTTTGTAAGAAGATTGAATTTGAAGATAATTTTGACAAGGTTTTGACACAAGATAAAAAAGACTCAAAAATCAATAAAATAGAAGGCTAAATCAGACTCAAGAGACCACTTTAGGTAAATGATCGAATTTGTTCTAGTTTCTGCTTTGTTCCTGAAACAGTGAATGTTTTGATAGAATCTGGAAAAAGGCTATAAAAACTAGATTTTTGACAAATCTGACAAGTCTCTGACAACTTTTGGAAAATTCTCAAATGAGTTTCTGCTGGCTCGTCTGACACTGGGTATGCTCTCAAATGACAATTGACAAAACTCGTACGATAATTGTTGCCAGAGATAATGTTATTTTGATTTCTAGTGACAACACTTGTACGACATAGTACTGACTCTTGTACAACAATACAAGGGTTCTAAAATGACTTTTTCTCAAGACTCGTATGATAATTTGAGACTGTGGGATGACTTTTGACTCCAGAGAGGAGTTTTGCTTCAGATTTTGCAATTTTTAGGTTTTCAGTTTCAGATTGTTGGCAAAGTTTTCTATCTAGTTTTGAAGATCTGTGTAATAATTTGTCTCAAATAACCAAGTAGATATTAAGCATGCCAAACAACAAGCAAGGGAAGCAAGCAATCATCTGGAAATAATGAACAAGGGAAAAAGCAACCTTGCGCATGAACAATCAATAGTAACTTAATATGCTAATCCCTAGGAGTGCTATTTGTGTATGTTCCAAAAAGTTTTCCAATAGCGCACATATTCCTAGAAAATGAAAAATTGGCCTCATTAAGGTTTGTAGTAATGGTCTGACTCTACAACTTTTGTGATCTCAAGAGGGTGAACTCCAATCTAGGCACACCAGGGTTTTGACATAGTTAGAGAATTTAATCAATCAGGATCTGCTAGGGAGATCTGACAGCCCAACAAGAGACCACACCCCTAAAGGTTTCCTCCACAAGGACATCTATATAGCGGTTGATGCTACCATGGTGAAAATGGCTATTATCACTTGAGGTTTCATCCACGTGGTTGACCCAATTAAGGAAATGTCCACTACGGTTAACCCTCTCTAAAGGTGACTCACAAAAGATACCACAGGGGGACTAGATCAGATTCAAGGATCTAGGTTTCTGGTACTATCCAAAAAAGAAGTAGAGAATAATCCCCTAGCCTCTTCACTTCACCAAAACAAAGCATATAGATTAATCTGACATGCTAAGACTAAAATTATCTCACAAAGATCTATGATGTCAACCGCTTATATCTATCAACCTCTCCGAAGAGAGAATGTATCGATCAAAAGTTGAAGGCTCAAAAATCTAGTAGAACACAAGACAATCTCAGTATCCTCCCTACCTACAAGGGATCCTTCATCAAGAAGAGCTTTGCATGCGTGAACAAGCAAAAGAAGCCCACTCTCTCGAGATCATCCACAAATAGTGTTCATAGGGCCTATTTACTATATGTAACAGATATGCAGAAAGCAAATCTATGTTCATTTTATAGCCCAAAATGAAGTCTGTGATATGAAATCAAGAAAGGTCACACAAGCTTGACATGTGAGAGTTCATTTTAATCCAAATTGAAGTGTTATCAGATCGTAGTAGAATACTTGAGTTCCTCGCAATGCGCTTAGTATATTTTACCTATTTTAGCAATTTAGTTGCGCTTTTCCCCAATCAAAATCAGTAAAGATCAATCAGAAATAGAAGAGTTCAATTGTTAGGGTTAGCTATTAGTCCAAATCTGAAAATCAAATCTGAAAAACTACCCAAAAATTTGAAATGACAATTGAATCTTGGTATCAAAACTTGTACGACAATGGGTTACCTCCCATACGATAGTCTGAAAACTCGTACGACAATAGGTGTCTATCCAAACAACAAAGTAGTTCTCAAATGACAATCTGTAGGTTATGAAATGAGCCTCAAAATATTGAACTGTCGTACGACAATCTGTAGCTTCTAGTATGACTTTCTGACAAAAGTCATACAAAAAATATATAGACAGAGAAGTAAATCGCAAGATTGACCAGAAAATGATAGAAGATAGATAGAAATTGAAATAGAAGAGATGGAAACCTATTTTAGGGCCCTAGGGTGGGTGCCAGAAATGTGTGTGTGAATTTTGTACCTAGTTGTGGACACAACACTTCAGTAAAACATTAGAGGTTAGCGAAATCAAAATCTGCAAATAAATGAAACTAAGCTAACCAGGTGATTTACTGCCTTCTAGTAGGTGCGAGTATGATGTTCTCAGATTGAAATCGAGACCAATGACAATGCAACACCTAAACGAAGGATTTGAATGCAAAAGAATGAAAGACTGTATGAATGCAGATTAATCTGTATTTTTGTATTTTTTGTGCAATAATATGAAAACTGTATGAACTTAAGCTAGACAAATGAAATTGGATGTAGATTTAATCTAAGAATGCTATGAATGAATATGAATGCTATGATATGAAAACTGTGCAAAATTATGATCAACTATGAAAGATCACACAAATCGCCTGTCGCAAGTGTTTAATCTTTCAATCACCAATTCACTAGAGTAATTGTGCAAATTTGAGTGTTGATGAATATGAAGAGCCGCGCCTTGATTTTATAGAAATCCAGGGCTTGAGGGTGCCTTAGAAAAGCCAAAAATCACTCTTGATAAACTCAGGTTGATTTTTGAGTTATCAGGAAATCAGAGATAATTAACTCACAAAAATCATGCAAAAGCAGTGTTTAACTCAAAATAGAGTTTAGATCAAATTTCAACTCATCATCAAATGTTGAGTTTTAATTTAAAATTGAAGTTAATTTCTAGTTGCCTTCTTTTCTGATTGTGCATGATTTATTTTGAATTAATTTAAAAATAAAGTGATTTATTCTCAACTTAATTGATTTTTGAATTAAAACAATTCATTTATGGGTTAATCAATTATTAAATCAAACTTTATTCTAAAACTATATTATTAAAAATTGACAATTGACATTAATTAATTAAATAAGAATTTAATCAATTAGTCATGAGATTTTTGATTTATTGTCAAAATTAAATAATACAATTTAGGAATAAATTTAATTAAATTTAATTAAATAATTAAGTGGTAGTATTAAATCTAATTAATTAAATATTCAGAATATTCAATTAATCAAACTTTAGGATAAATAAGATTTATCACCAAATAATTATTAAATCAAAGATAATTAGGATAAATAGGAATATTGCTAGGAATATTCCCCGATGCAGAATTTAGGATAATTTATTAGGATTCGATAATGTGCAGATGTGCCTTAGGTTAGGAATTTGATGTTGATTTCATTCGATTTGAAGATGTAGGAGGTTAATGATCCTATAGCCCATTTTTGGGGTATTACAATAATCTTGTAAACCCTTTAATCAAGGTGGCATTCTAATGGAATGTTCTTAAGCCCTTTAACCAGACCACTCTTAACAGGGTGATTAAATCATTTAACAAGGTCACACCTAACAGTGTGTGTTGTAAACCTTTAACATGGTTGGCTTCTCACAGAGCTCACTTCAGAAGAGTGAAAATTAGTAGATTGTTATTGGTGATTTTCCCAAATTGGTTTTCCACGTTAAATCTTGGTGTTATACTTGTGTGAATGTTATTTGATGTGAATGTTGTTGAAAGTTTTGTATTCTACAAGTTGATTACTTTTGGACAGTGGACTGCCAATTTTATGTTACTGATATATGTTATAGAGACCGAGAGAATTACTGATTAGATCTAAGTTTTTTGAAGATCTAGAAAGTTGAATTAGTACATATGGACCCGAGGATAACTGATTCACCCCCTCTCAATTATTCTAAAATCATTCTAACAATTGGTATCAGAGCTGTTGGTTCTTGTAAGGAAAGTTTTTAAAGGTACTTGAAGCTAATGATCAAGATGTACAAAAAGAATGTACCAAAGCTAAACAAGGAGAACTTCTCTACATGGCAGAGTTTGATGAAATTGCACCTAGCTAGTATTGGTGATTCAATGAAACACTATATGGAAAATGACTATGTACCACCTGCTGCACCTATGACAACCGAGGAGATGAAAGAAAAATAAGAACACAATTAGGCAATGTTGGAGATTGCATCCGCCCTAAGCTATCCTGAATTTGAAGACATTAAGGATTGTACTAATGCAAAGTAAATGTGGGACACACTAGCAGCCATCTATGTTGGGGACACAAATGTACTGAGAGCCAAATCTAAAATTTTGAGAGGTAAGTTTGATGAAATGAAAATGCAAGAAGGTGAAAATGTTTCTCATTATTGTGGTAGAATTAAGGAGGTAGTAAATGCTATTAGAGGAGCTAATGGAAACATTGATGATGAAACTATTATTAGTAAAGTATTGAGAACCATGCTTCCTATCTATGCTATTAGAGTACAATACAAGAATCAAGATGTAATCCTGGTAATGTCCTAACTTTGGAAAGTCTTGTTTGTAAGCTTACTACTTTTGAGTTGTCTAATTTTGATAATTTCACTATTCACAACATTGAATCTACATTCAAGTCTCAAATGGTTCTTCATAAGCCCAAGAAATGAAAAGAAATATGTGTGAATAGTGACAATAATAGTGACAGTGATAGTGATGCTTTTGATGATGATCTAGATGATCTTGAAGCACTTATGGCTAGAAGGCTACCAAGAGGAAAAGGAAAATTCAAAGGTAAACTTCCTATAATCTATTTTTCATGTAACAAAGTTGGCCATATTGCAGCAAGATGCCCTAACAAGACTGAAAAGGATGAAAGAAGGGAAAGTAAGTATAAAGACAAAAGAAATAACAAAGATCACAAAAGGTACAAAGACTACAAAGACAAAGGTGATAAATCTTGTTATATTGCTAAAGAGGAAACAGATAGTGAAACTAGTGAATCTGATGAATGTGATATAGAAGTTGTTTATGTTGCTATGAAAGATGATTCTCATGAAGATGAGAAAACTGCACTTATTTCATATGTGAGTAAAGGTGATAAATGGATTATTGATAGTGGTTGCTCACATCACATGACTTGTGATAAAAGTAAGTTTGAAACCCTAAATCATTACAAAAGTAGAAGTGTTAAGTTTGGTAATGATGCACCATGTCTTGTGAAAGGAAAAGGATGAATAAGAGTAACTGATAAGATTAGATGTGATAATGCTTATTGGGTTGAAGGTCTTAACTATACTTTGCTGAGTGTTGCATAGTTGAATAGTACTGGTTACCGAGTTGAATTTCATCACAAGAAGGCTAAAATATTTGATGCCATTAGTGAACTAATTGGAAGTGGAGAATAGACAAGAGATATTTTATTCTATCTAGACCTATTTGAAGAAACATGTTTGTTTGCACAATTTGATGATGTATGGTTATGGCATAAGAGGTTGTGTCATGTGAAATTTGACAATTTGGTAAATATTAGTAAGATGAAGAAAGTTAGAGGTTTGCCAAGATTGAAGAAACCTGATAATGTGATGTGTAAACAATGTCAATTGGGAAAAATAACAAAGTCTAGTTTTAAGAGAAAGACATATACTTCTGATAATATTTTGGAATTGGTTCATACATACCTTTGTAGACCCGTTGGTGTGCAAAGCTACTGTGGTGATAAATATTTCATTCTTTTTGTTGATGACTATTCTAGAATGATGACTGTGATGTTTCTAAAAGAGAAATCTGATGCCTTTCAATTGTTTAAGTGGTATTTGGCAAAATTTGAGAAAGAAATAGGTAAAAGCTTGAAATTTTTAAGATCTGACAAAGGAGGAGAGTTCATATCAAATGTGTTCAATATATTTTGCAATGATAGAGGAATAAAGAGATAAATGTATGCACCTAGGACACCTCCACATAATGGTATAGAAGAGAGAAGAAATAGATCAATTATGGATTGTGCTAGAACACTGATGATAGAGAAGAATATTGCACAAAAATATTGAAGAGAAGCTGTAAGTACATATTTTTATACCTTGAACTGAGTACAAATCAAGAAAGGTACAAATGCTACACCTTTTGAGTTATGGTATGGATATGCACCTAATGTGAAATACTTTAAAGTCTTTGGAAGCAAATGTTACATATTGAAAGACAATAGGAATGGAAAAATTGATGCTAAGAGTGATGAAGGCATATTCCTAGGATATTCCACTAAGAGAAAAGCTTACAAGTGTTTGAATTATAACTCTAACAAAGATGTTGTAGAAGGTGCAAATGTTAGAGTTGATGAATATGTAGAAAAGAATGAAGTTGAGTGAAATCAAGAACTTGAAGATTACAAATCTTTTGTATACATGGACGAAGGAGAGGCTAGTAATGTACCCAAACTAGATGTCGAGCAACAACATGAACCTGTTGAGCCATAACAAGAAAATGTCAAGCATCAGGAGGATGCTGCCAAGTAATCAGAAGAAGAGACAAAGAATCTACAACATGGACCTGAAGATCAAGAACAAGTAGAAAGGAAATATGAATGTACATTGGCACCATATGTAAGAAGACATTATGTATATGATTTAGAACAACAGAGAGGGGGGGTGAATTAGTTTTTCTTAGGTCCAGATGTATCAATTAAACTTTTAAACACTTCAACAACTCAGATCTAATAACCAACACTACTCGGTCATTACTGAATGTTTACTAGAAACATATAATAGTGCAGTCCACTATCCAACAATATTTAACTTGCAAAACATAGAAATGTTCAAACCAAAAACATTCACACAAGTATTGACACCAAGATATATAGTGGAAACCCAATTTGGGAAAAACCACTTTGTAACAAGTTACTGATATTTTCACTCTTCTTAAGTGAGCTCTGTGAAAAGCCAACCTTGTCAAAGGTTTACAAACACACTGCTAGGTGTGACCCTGTTAAAGGATTTCAACCACCTTGTTGGGAGTGCACCTTGTTAGAGGACTTAAGTACATTCCATTAGAATGCAACCTTGATTAAAGCATTTATACAATGACTATTAATTCAAGCTTGATTAAAGGATTTTGACTAATACAATGGTTAGAAAGTAACAGTAATATTTGATCTAAAAACATACAACTCACTTTGCAAATAATAGATCCAATTCTTACATATGTGCTGGCTTACTGAATGAGTTCCATTTCCATTTCCTTCACTAATCTACTCAAAAATCCCTTCAAGCAATCACAACTCTAATCAACTCCTTCACCTTCATTCTTTATGCTTATTCAGTCAATAACAACAACAACTCTAGCATCTCTTTCTCAACCTCACACTTAGGTTTCCTTAATACCTCTTCGATAGGTAGATCCATCTTTTGCCGCTTAATCTCCTCCATAGATCTTAGGTTTAGGTTAGATTCATTGAATCCTTCCAACATTATGTTCTTTGTCTATCCTTCTAGAAACATCTTTAATCTCTTTATTGGAATCACAATAAAATGGTTTACTGTGCATTAAATGTTCCATACAGTCAATAAATAAAGTCAACATGATTTATATAATCCAAGAATTCAAACATGTCGGCTAGGAATCTGAATTCTTCCTCAAATGTAAATTACTAACGCTCAGTCAATACTGTGTTCAACTCCTCAGTTATCACTACATAGCTCGGTCACCACTTGAAACTATTTCCCTTGGCTAATGTTGTCTCCCTCAGCAATACACTGATGTTCGGTAAACACTAAATTTACTTGGCATATACTGGCTCGGTTGACACTAACATCACTCAACTTAAACTAGATTTCTTCACTTTTGATCAGTTAAGCCTACTTGTTCAGTCTTTCTTCTTACTTGAATAAACAATAGATTATCTTATCATTGTGCCACATAACTAAGTACTCATTGAAGTATCAAATAACTCAACCTTTCTCTAGGTTCTATTGTTATCACCCTTACCCTAATCCTTCTCATCACTCAATAGATATAGTACTTTCTTAGATAGCAATAGTCTTACCAGTTAAGGTTTGACATCAATGAAAATACAAAAATTGCTTCAATTGCAGTTTCCAATAGACATCATAAGCTAGAACAAATCATTGGAGATAAAGAATCTGGAGTCATGAAAAGAACTAAGTTGAAAGATCAAACATGCTGATTATGTGAATTTGAGCCTAAGATAATGAAAGATTCTTTAGAGAATTAAGATTGGATACAAGCCATGAATGAAGAGATAAAGCAGATAGAGAAAAAAAAAAAACATGGACACTAGTGCCGAGACCAGAAGACAAGAATGTTATTGGAACAAAATGGGTATTCAGAAATAAGCTAAATGAACATGGAGAAATCACTAGGAACAAAGGTAGATTGGTATGCAATGAATATGAATATGAAGAAGGCATTGACTATGGGGAGACATTTTCCCCAATTGCAAGATTCGAAGGAGTGAGGACTCTACTTGCATATGAAACTTTTAAAGGATTCAAAGTGTATCAAATGGAGGAATACTGGAAGAAGAAGTATACATTGAACAACCAAAAGGATTTTTTGACCCAAGCAGAAGCAACATGGTTTTTAAACTACATAAGGCACTATATGGATTGAAGAAAGCTCCTAGAGCATGGTATGAGAGATTTCATAATTATTTGATAAAGATTGGATTTGTAAGGAAAAATGACAAAACAACTATGTATTTGAAGACTGAAAAAGTTTATCAGATGAAGAAAGGTATCTATATTACTCAATCTAAGTATGTCAAGGAGGTACTAAATTTTTTTGGTATGGAAGATTCCAAACCAGTAAGTACACCTAGGGCTATTGGAAAAAAATATCAAAAAATGATGATATAGCTAAAGTAAATCAAACCTTGTATAGATCTATGATTGGAAAGCTATAATATGTTGTCCATAGCAGACTGAATATTGCCTTAGTAGTTGGGATTGTTGCAATATTTTTTGCAAATCCTAAAGAGAGTGTAATGCCCCACTAGGGAACCTAGGAGAACATAACCTAAACATGCAACTAAGTTTGCAGAGCAATTTTTTTATTTTAAAGTTAACAATCAATAACATCAAAGTGTCACAATGCGGAAGCAAAGCATACCAATAATCAACTAGCATAGATTACAACTCTTAAGGGTTCCTTGATGTAGATCACAAAAGAATTAATTAATTAATTTAGATAAGATATAATTATGCATCCCAAGAATATATTTGAAAGATAAATACAACATCAAATACATGAAAACATCAATACAATTGGCACCCTATGGTAGCCATGATAATTTGCATCCAGTCCACATGTCGCAGGGTATGTAATACAATAACTGAATAGAAGTACAACATGATAACTCTAAATAACTGATACAATGATACAAGATCACAAGAAGAACAAGAACAAGAACACATCTTCAACAATGAAGATCAAGAAAGAACAACTGCCACAAGGATCATCCAGCCTCGGTGCACGAACGTCGAAATCTCAAATGGTAAAAGAATCACTACCACCCAACCTCGTGAACCTAAATGGTCCACTCCCACCATGCCGAGGAGATAAAATCAGATCCCACTTGGATAACAAACAACAACAACAACCAAGAAAGAGGTCTTGAAAGCTTCTAACTCAAAGGTACAAAAATTACAACAAGGTATAACATACTCAACCAGAGGCAACCAAAACACGTAGGAAACCTAAGATGCATACAGGAAGTGTCATCACATGAGCCAACTCTAAGGTTATCATGGTACTCCCTTCAGACCCCACCACCCTAGTGACTCTATGTGGCTTTAGTAACCTTTCGTGTAGATAAGGTACTAACTATGCCATATCCAGTCCACAAAGGTGGCAAGCATCTTCTCACTCCCATCCTAGTCATACTCAATCAGGAACTCAGGCATGGGTGAGGCACATAACATCTTATTAGGTTCATTTTAAAATTTCCAATGTTTATTAATTATCACTTATTAAGCTACTTGTAATAGGATCTCCTGGCAGCCACTTCTGGGCTCCGGCACCAATTACAAGCTACTTCCTGCTATACACTCAGATGACCTACCCTAGGGTTTCACAAGATCAATAAGAACTCTGAGTTAACACAACTCATGAATCACAACATCAAGATCCAACTGCAAGACTAGAAACCACTAGGATCAAATCCACCTAGGGTTAGAACATCTCATGCAACCTAACAACGCATGCAAGGCAAACAACCATGACCTTAAAAAAAACCCAATTACATAACAAGTATACATGCAAATATCATTAATTGTCTAATTACCACATGCAAGATAAATAGATTAATGAATAGCTCATAATCAAGATGCCTCCTATATTTACAACTAGCATTAATAAAATAGGTTCACTAAATACACACCCAAAAATCAACAATTCATTTAATCCAAGTTCACTATAAAGATGACTTAATTATAATTTTTCCTATTTGATATTCATTTACTAAAAATCATTACAAAAGAATCGAAATGTCTTTTAATAAATGTGCTTATAATACTAGCATAATTTTAGTTTTGAAAAAGTCTTTAACATAACATCTATTATTTAACATAATCTAACATGTAAATTTTATCAACCAAAATTTACAATAACAAAAATAAACTTTATAGAGAAAAAGAAAATATTAAATAAATTATTTATTAATTAATAAAAAATAACAAACAAAACTTATTATAAAAATTAAACATTTCATTTAAACATAAATTAAAAATTAAAAAAATAAAATAAAACATGCTAAAGTTTAATGTTGCAGGTTAGGAGGGGCACCCGTAGGTCCCGCACCTCCCTTCTGCGCCCTATCCTATGTTGGTGTAATAGTACCAGTGGTACTACTGCATGGCAGCCCCCTCAGGGACTATCATGCATCAGTACCATAGGGTACTATGCACAACAGTGACCAGAGGACCCGTAAAGGGGTAAAAGATAGTTCTTTTTCAAACCCCAATAAAATTTAAATTAAGATATACATTATCCTTTTTAAAACTTTTCCAATATTTTTTAACTTTGTTAAATTCTATTTTAATTTATATATATATTATCAAATATTTACTATTTGATATATATATATATATATATATATATATTTTTAAAAGAATCATCCAATTTATTTTTTTAAAGATGTTATCTCCTCAGCACGGTGGGAGTGGACCATTTAGGTTCACGAGGTCGGGTGGTAGTGATTCTTTTACCATTTGAGATTCTGACATTCGTGCACCGAGGCTGGATGATCCTTGTGGTAGTTGTTCTTTCTTGATCTTCATTGTTGAAGATGTGTTCTTGTTCTTGTTCTTCTTGTGATCTTGTATCATTGTATCAATTATTCAGAGTTATCATGTTGTACTTCTATTCAGTTATTGTATTACATACCCTGCGACATGTGCAGTGGATGCAGATCATCATGGCTACCATAGGGTGCCAATTGTATTTATGTTTTCATGTATTTGATGTTGTATTTATCTTTTAGATGTATTCTTGGGATGCATAATTATATCTTATCTAAATTAATTAATTAATTCTTTCGTGATCTATGTCAAGGAACCCTTGAGAGTTGTAATCTATGCTAGTTGATTGTTGGTATGCTTTGCTTCCGCATTATGACACTTTGATGTTATTGATTGTTAAATTTTATAAAAAAAAATTGCTCTGCAAACTTAGTTGCATGTTTAGGTTATGTTCTCTTGGGTTCCCTGGTGGGGCATTACAGAGAGTCACATGATGGTAGTGAAAAGGATATTGAGATATCTAAAAGGAACAAAGGACTATGGATTGTATTACAAGAAGAATGATAAGTTTGAATTGAAAATTTACACTAATGAAGATTGGGTAGGAAATGTGGATGATAGAAAGAGTACAAGTGGTGGCCCATTCTTTCTAGGAAAAAGATTAGTCTCTTGGACAAGAAAGAAACATAATTGTATTTCCCAATCTACAACAGAAGCTGAATATATAGCAACAGCAGTGAATTGTTCAAATTTAGTGTGGATTAAGCAATAGTTAAAAGGTATGAAGGAGGAAATTATTGAGCTAGTTGTTATTTTATGTGATAACACAAGTGCTATCAACATATCAAAGAATCATGTAATGCACACTAAGACTATGCATATTTCTATCAAGTATCATTACCTGAGAGAGCTAGTTCAAGACAAAGAAGTGAGATTGGAATATGTGAATACAAAAGAACTCACAAAAGCATTACTTAAAGATGCTCATGAATATCATAGAGGTAAATTAGGGGTGATTCCCCTAACTGAGGCTACCTAGTAACATATAGGAGCACTACATCAAATGTGCTAATCAGAATATCTGACAAATTGATGCAGAAGAGGTCACACTTTAGGAGTTGCCTAAAGATGTGAGAAGTAAAGAAAAAGATGTTGATCGGTCATAAGAAAGATGACAAAGGGAGTAATAAAATTCAAAGAAATAGTATGAAAATATCTACATGATGAAGATGAATGTCTTTGGCATTGTTGTCAAAGAGGGAAATATTCTGTAGAAGATTGTAGAGAGAGATTCAGAAGGATTTTTCAAGAGAAAACTTGAGAGAGAGATTGAATAAGAAAGAGGGAGAGATTTAGAAAAGATGAATAGACAAAGAAAAATCTATCCAAAAGGGAGCTGATACTTGGCTAGAGATCAGAATGAAGCTAAGGATATTAATGAAGATCTAATACATAGAGAGAGTTGACAAAAGTTTCTTCATTGCATATTTTTGGATTGTATGATATAACATGTGGTGTTGCCATCAATGCCAAAGAGGGAGATTGTTGGAAACTACAATTGAAAGAATTGTTGTATTGTCATTGATGACAAAACTTAATTGGTAAGACAATTTCTATCTAGTAGAGTACCATATCTTTTGATTGAAGGTTGAGTTATGTGATACTTCAATGGGTACTTGATTAGTTGGCACATTGATAAGGTAATGTGTTGTTTATCTTTAACACTAAGTGAAGAAGTCAATTGTTTTGAAGCATAGGCTTAATCGAGCAAAAGTGAAGAAATTTAGTTTAAGCCGAGTGATGCTATTCTTGACCGAGCACCCGTATAAGCTAAGAAAATTTAGTGTCAACTGAGCATCAATAATTGTCGAGCAACAGATAATTAACTGAGCAAAGATAATATTTGCCGAGAAGAAATTTTTTAATGATGACCAAGATAACTATTGATGACCGAGGAGATGAACACAGTATTGACCGAGTGTCAATAATTTATAGTTTTTGAAAGAATTGAGAATCCCAACCGACATAGTTAAATTCTTGGGATATGTAAAACGTGTTAAAATTATTCATGAATGATATGGAGCATTTAATGCATGGTAAACCATTTTCTTATGGATTCAAGGAGAATTTTAGAGATGTATCTAGAAGGAAAAGGAGGAGAATAAAATGATGGAAGGATTTGATGAATCTGACCTAAACCTAAGATCTACGGAAGAGATTAAGCGACAAAAGATTAATGTACCTGATCAAGGAGGTATAAGGATGACCTAATTGTGAGGTTATGGAGAGTGTGGAAATGGTTGATGTTATTGACTGATGAATCTAAGTAGAAGGCTAAGGAGAAGTTATCAAGAGCTTAACATAGTTGTGGTGATTTCTTGAAGAGAATTTTGAGCATATCAAAGATGGAGATGGTAATGAAGGCCAGTCAGTAAATCATCATATGAGTGTATTGGATAAGTATTTGCAAAGTGAGTTGTATATTTTAGATTAGAACCTATTATTAATTTCTAACCATTGCATCAATCAAAATCCTTTAATCAAGGTTGACCTAATAGTTATTTAGTAAACCCTTTAATGAAGGTGACATTCTAATGGAATGTTCTTAAGCCCTCTAACCAGGCCACTCTTAACAGGGTGATTAAATCCTTTAACAGGGTCACACCTAACAGTGTGTGTTGTAAACCTTTAACAAAGTTGGCTTCTCATAGAGCTCACTTCAAAAGAGTGAAAATTACTAGCATGTTACTGGTGGTTTTTTCTAAATTGGGTTTCCACGTTAAATCCTGGTGTTATACTTATGTGAATATTATTTGATGTGAATGTTGTTGAAAGTTTTATAATTTGCAAGCTCATTAATTTTGGATAGTGGAATGCAAGTTTTATGTTACTGATATATTCTATAGAGACAGAGTGAATTGCTAATTAGATCTAAGTTTGTTGAAGAGCTAGAAAGTTGAATTAGAACATTTGGACCCGAGGATGACTGATTCACCCCCACTCTTAGTTATTCTAAAATCATTCTAACAGTTGGGTGTCGACATCAATTGTAAATACCAATGGGGAAGCATGATATAATTATAATTTTCTTGATTGTTTTCACCATGGTTAAAGTATTTCATCATGCTTTTTTTGTCTCTAGTTTGAATCTCGTAAAGTCAATTTTCGACTACTTAATTTTCATGTAGATTTTTTTATCTTTTTTTCCTCCAATTTTAATTTGTAAACATTTTTAGGGAATTTCCCCCCTTGTGGGATCCTCCTCTTTTATAAGATAGAGATCCATTTTGTGTTGGTTGAGCTCGAATATCTATTCAACATACTATCAAGTGCTTCATAGTCTCCTCACTCAATGCATTACAATGTGAACTAGTCTAGATGTAGAAAATTTGGGTGAGCATAATAGCCTCTTTGGAGAGAGAAAAACCTAAATAATCATGAATTGTTTTTCTACATAAGAAATAGCTGATGGGAGGACAATCTATACCTTCAAAATTTCCCATTCAAAAAACTATCTCGATACATTCGATCATGGATGGCGAGCAATCTATGCCTCAATAACAAATAGAAAGAATGAATTTATTTAATGATTTTTTAATCCTTTAAATATAGGTTAGGCATAATAAAATTCTTAATAAGAAATGGTTGTGAAATTAGTGTAGAGTGGACATTTTGTTTAGAGAAAAGAAAAAGCACTCTGCAACTTGATGCTCCTGGTGTTTATCTAATTTTTTCACTCAGCTCTCTCACACGTTCCTTGATAGGCTACCATTAATGGCCTTGAAGTCACCAGGAGCCATTACTACTGACTTGACACCTAAGGGATATATCCCTACAAAGAATGTTTTCTCTCACAATGCCAATGAATCTAACCCCAAGGTGGTTTCTCAAGCAAGCCCAGTGGTTTCCAAAGGTGTTGTAGGAGGCGACACTCTAAAAGATGGAGAAAGGGAGCCAGCCAAACCCAAAGAGAAGTGTTAGAGTAACTAAGAGGGGGGTTAATCAGTTATCCACTGTCCCAAATATAAAATGTATATCCAAAAACAATTTAAACAAATTTCTATAGCTCAGTAACATATAATAGTAAACTGTATGTGCTTTTACCAATTACCAGTTAATAACATAAAGTAACTACCGATCAAATCTATTATGCCACATGTAAAGTATGATATCCAACAATCATCACAATCAACACATAACACAAGAGATTTAACATGGAAACCCTGTAAAGGAAAAAACCACCTAGGACCGGCAACCCAAAAATTGTTCACTCTTTTGAAGTGAGGTCGGTGAAGACCCAACCCTATTAAAGGTTACAAAACATACTATAAGGTGTGACCTTGTTAGACGATTTAACACTAACCATTATCATCCAACCAACATTCACTATGGGGTTGACAGGATAACGAATGTACATTTTATGAATGACATTACAAGACTTTCAAGTCAACTCAGTTAAGAGATTTATCTGATTACAATGGTTAAACTATAACAGCAGTTGATCTGATTACAATAAAAATTCTATTGCAAATGTACAGATCTATTCTTAAGCTCATAAAAATCTATGATCAATATATCAATTCTATTTCAACAATATTCAGTAACTTACTATCCCTCGGTAAAAACTCTCTGACACTTGATAATCTTTGCAATTCAGTTCTCCTTAACTAGTTTGATTAGGCATGCATGAAGCTTGTTCACACGATATCCCTGAAGTATTCTTTCCTCTAGCATAAGTTTCATAATGAAACCCTAGTCTCTTAAATAGACAATTAAACCATTTTCTTTTCATCCATTGGATTTTGCCACTTAATCTCCATCGTTGATTTTGTCGCTTAAACCTTCCTCAGTTAATGTGTCAGTAACATGTTTCAAATCTATCCTTTAGATCTTCCTTGAATTTTTCTAGCCGTTGATCTCGTAACAAACTTTATCTTTCACTCTGTGATCATACACTTTACAGCTCATCAAATTCTGTGAGCTAAACAAATCATTTAGTTCTTTTGTTCATTCTTGGTTAACAAAGAAATGTGTTAGTGAACACAAGCTCAGTTTATACTATGCTCAGTATACACTACACTATTCAATGTATACTTGAATGCTTCATTAACTGACAACACTACTTTGTAACATTTTTCTCCCAACTTCATAAAAGAGTAATATAACATAATCAAGTCAACAATATGAAGTCATAGACTCATCAATAAGTTACCAAAGGTAATCCTTATCCTCATCTGTCATATCCATCTTCCTCCATGTAGATATCTCGGTTCTTCATCTTTCTCTTCTCTTCTACATATGTGTTAGATGTTTGCAACTCCATGATAAGTACTGTCAAAAACTAGTTGACATCAATGACAACATAAAACTAATTCAATTATCTTACATAACAATTATGTGCTCTATGATATCTAATCACTTAAAGTTCTTCAATCACTTGTAGTTCATCAATCTCTCCCTTTGGCATTGATGGCAACTCAAGCAATATGAAGTATACCATACACATACCAAACATGTATTCTACAACTCTGTAAACAAATGTTGTAGCACGGTAAGATCTCCCTTAGCTTAATATGTTTAATCACTACCTTTCATAACAACATTGCAATGTGCAGACTATCTTCTGCAAATATGATATTTGGCAACTCTTAGGTTCCTTTTGTTTATCTCTCCCTAAGATAGATGTTCCTATATTCTCCTCAATTATCATATTGTTTATCTCTACCTTTGACAACAATGCCAAAGAAATAAATAAACCATACAGCTCTGTAGTAGCCATGTAACTCTTTGTTGTCTGGTGCATTGGCTATATCTCTGTATACTGTTATGCAAATTTGTTCCAGTTCTTCACAACTTTCACAACTTTAGACAGAAATCCAAAGTGTGAACTATGTTGCATCAACATGAATGATCTTCTGATAAGATTAGGTTGATGCAACCTCTAGATCACATTAGTGACCAGTAGACAGGGGATGGACCCCAAGTCTAGTCCTTAAGTATTCAAATGTATCTTTTGGTAGAGGCTTTGTAAATATGTTTGCAAGTTTCTCTTTAGATGTAACAAATTCAAGCTCCACTTTCTTCTCCTGCACTTGTTCTCTTAAGTAGTGATACTTGATAGATATGTGCTTTGTTTTAGAGTGCATCACTGGATTCTTTGAAATTTTTATGGCACTAGTGTTATCACAGTATATAATCACCAGCTCAGTGATTATCTCATTCATTCCTTCTAATACTTGCTTGATATATGCAATACTTGAACATTTTGTAGCAGCAACAACATATTCTACTTTGACTGTAGATTGGGAAATACAAGACTGCTTCTTACTTGTCCAGGTAACAAGTCTTTCACCAAAGAAAAATGCTCCTCCAGTTGTGCTTTTTGTATCATCCACATTTCTAGTCCAATCACCGTCGATGTATACTTTAAGTTCAAACGTGCCTTCCTTAGGATACCATAATCCGTAATCCTCTATCTTCTTTAGGTATCTTAAGATTCTCTTTGTAGCAATCATGTGTGACTTCCTAGGATTTGCAAAAAATCTTGTAACAATCCCCACAACATGTGCTATATCTGGTCTACTATGTACTACATATATTAATTTACCAATAATTGTTCGGTACAGTGTCTGGTTCACCTCTATAGTTTCATCTTCTTTAGTCAATTTTCATCTTGTGACCATTGGTGTTCCAATTGGTTTAGCATATTCCCTACCAAATGTTCTTAGTACTTCTTTTATATACTTGGATTATGTGATGAATATCCCATCATTCTATTGAATAACCAATAGTCCTAGAAAGAACTTAATCTCTCCAAGCATAGACATTCGAACTCTTTTCTCATCTCATTAGCAAAGGATTTACATATGTGATCTTGACCTCCAAAGATAATAGCATCCACAAATATCTTAGTAATTAGAATAGTATCATCAGTATCTCCTTTCATATACAAATTGTTGTTCTCACTAGTTCTAACAAATCCAATACTTAACAAATAAGTATGCAGCCTTTCATACCAGGCTCTTGGTGCTTGCTTCAAACCATACAAAGCTTTATGTAATCTACATACCATGTATTTCTTGTTTGGATCAATGAACCCTTCTGGTTGTTCTATGTAGACTTATTCTTCAAGTATCCCATTCAAAAATGTAGACTTAATGTCCATTTGATAAACCTTAAATTTCTTATGTGCTGCATAAGCTAGTAACTCTAACTCCTTCTAGTCTAGCAACAGGTGCAAAGGTCTCACCATAGTCAATTCCTTCCTCCTATGCATACCCTGTTGGGTATATTCTTAATTTTTTGAGGTTTTTGTCCAAATGTTGGTTTAGTCCTTTGGTTCGTGAAGTTTTCCTAGATCCAAGTGTCAGAATTTCTTCAAAATTGTCATAACCAAGTTCAAAAATCCTTACCCTAGGTCTTTCCCTTGAAGAATTTTGAATTCATGTCAAAACCCTAAAATGTCTGCCATTTTCAAATAAACCTTAAGTCATTCTCTTCATTTCTATTTGAGCATTACTTTTTAAGTCACTTAAGTTCATTGAAAAGCACATGTGTTTATTTTTTCATGCGGGGGTTATATCTTTTTTCCCTAAGTCTAGAAACCCGGTGATATAAATAATATATCCTACGTCCTAATTACCTTATATTCTAATGTTTCAATTTTCATTCAACTGTGAATCTTTAAAGAATATCTAATGGTAGTCACGTGTTCACATGGAATCTTTCCAAGCCATGCGAACATGCGAAATAGTCATTGATTTTATAATGAAGCTTGATGCGGAAACAAGGTGGGACCATTGACAAGTATTTCACAAGTGGCGACCTTTTATTTGTAAAGGATAGTGGGGCCGGTGGCAGAGGAATCTCCAAAGTGTGAAAAGCAATAAGGGGAAGATCGAACAGCTGTCGTATAATCACATGGGATCTTAGAGGCCTATGTGATCATGCAACAAGCCGTCGATCTTGCATAAAGCCAAGCGCGATTCTCAGGTGGGACTTTTGACAGATGTACATGAATAGCATTTTCTCACTGGCTAATATCAGTAGGACTGGTGTCAGTTTTTGCATATGGTTTCTCCCTGATGGGTCATTAATACTTGCTGATGTGGAAGATGTCAATAGACACCAATGCTCGGAAAGAAAGAAAGTACATGACAATTTGCCAGGTGTTGCAAGCATGGATTTTCTTTATTGACAAAGGTGAAGTGGGACCAGTGACTTGAAGAAAGATAATGACGATGATTGATGCTAACAGGTTTTTGCATGTTCACATAAGCTTCTTTCAAGCTATGCGATCATGTGAATAACATTTTGTCTTAATGGTGGAAGTTATAAGAGACTGCCAGAAATAGAGAGATAAAGTGACGGTTAGTCGTATGTTCACATGAGTAATTTTCATGCTATGTGATCATGTGATAGGCTGTTAGATCATCTGTTAATGAGGATCAACAGTTCTAATTCAAACTAGAGATAAAGTGATGCAAATTTGAAGTTTCCCATTGAGAAGTGACAGTTCATTCTTTCGGAGGAGTAATTGTTGAATTGTGCTAAATAAATTGTTGAAATGACTACTTTAATTGCTCATATATTAGAATTCCACGCACTCGCAGAAGCACAAAGAGATCAAAAATTTGCAGAGGCTTGGGCGTGAAGAATTACGAGGCCTGTCTGCTATCTCCTGGTGGTTTCTGAGAAAAAGGTTGGTGAAATACTTGCGTGAATTGCTTCCCTACTAAAAGAATCATAGTTCTGTAATTTGTCTATCTTGCAAAGATTTCTTTTAAAGATAAACCCTGAAAATGGCACCGAGGAAAGAATTATCTGGTAAAATTGATTATAGTGAAAGAAGTTTGCATGAGGATTTGTTGCAATTACTTCCCAGCTCTACTACTAACCTAGTGAAAACCAAGAGTTTGATTCCCAAAGATCCTAGGGTAAAAGTAGCGGAGGGTTTATATGACACAACAAATTTTATTAGAAAGGCCAAAATTGGTACAATCAACGCAAGTGGTGACTCTGATATCACTGGATTGGAGTTATTCAAAGTAGGTTTTAGTCAAAGAAATGCCCCTCACCTTGCAAGCAATATATGGCAGTCTGACCTAGGAAAACTTGTGGTACCCGGTGTCTTTTCAGATGTGGATTTGATGATCCAGGTTGCAAAGAGTTATGATCCAATCACTAGAGAGGTTAGGGATGCAAAGGGAATACTATTGATTAAAATTTATGCTGAAGAGATTAGGAAGGTGTTCAGGTTAAGTGAACCCTCAGATAGTTTAGAGAATATTGATTTGAAGAGCTAAGGCAAGTGTATGATGCACAAAGGAACTATTTCAGAGGCAAATTATTGAAGGATTTCTGCACCAAAATTGGAAAAATGGTTATTATGGGACAGAACACTCAGGAGCCTTTTAAAATAGAATATTTTGATCCGAGAGCTAAGGGTGCATATTGGTCATTATGTTAGGTTTTTGGGGAGGATGTTAGTGAAAGGATGCCAATACACTTGATGTGCATGGTGATCCAAATTTTACATGCACACGTATCTATTACTTTTGATTTTGCTCCTTTTATTGCTGAATTAATCCATGATGGATTAGTGAAGATTCAAAAGAATGAAGATGATAGGCCCTTTTGCTGGTACTCTTTCATAATGTACATGTTTTTTGTTTAAAGAAGCAAGTTATTTTGAACAAGAAATGGAATTAGTGAGACAGAAGGATGGTGAAGATATGCTAGTCCAATTATGGAGCCTCACAATGACCTGGGACAAGAAGGATCATAGTTTCATTAATTTTTATAAATGATTTGCAGCCAGACTCAGGAAGTTGTTTGTCTTAGACAACCCAAGAATGCCAATAGTATTGGCACAGCTTATTAGGCCAAATTAGTTTTCTAAGAATCTGAATATTGTACACAATTGGGGAGATGTTATTTTCTACAATGTATCAACTATCATTAGGTTTTATGGTTTCACGGGGACCCCTTTTATATTTCCCTATCAGGTACCCCTTAGGCTTGGAATGGCAGAGTTCTTTAGGCAATTGGGAGATATTGAAGAGTGTGCCCTCACTAGAAAAGGCAAGGGAACTTTATTCCCAAATGTTACCATTGCCCATCAATTCATAATTACCAAGGGTGGATGGGTTTACATGGATAAAATCTTGGCTCCATATCATATGGCTACTGCAATTGCCAGAGTAGCAGATCCAGAAGGTTTCTATAATGAAATGTTTAAGAAGAGAGCCAAGTGTGCCATGATTAACCATATTTTTAATTTCCCTGAAGATATTATTAGGAATGTAGCAAAGTTGTAGGAACAAGAGGTTAGGAAAGAAAAATGGCTGGTATACAGAAAGACATTAGATTTTATCTGACAATTTGATTCTGGATGGGATCCCCTGAAAAGCATAACTCCAATGGGGAAGAAAATAGATACTCTTATGAATTATTTTTAGGGTATTTTTCAGACCCTAAGTGAAAAGAAGGAAAAGGTTATGAAGGATGATCCAGAAAAGGCTAAACAATTGTTGAGCAAGCCTGTATTTGCAAAAGGTTTACCCCCAGGGAGGTACATGGTGCAAAAGAAGACTGGTTACAATGTTGTGATACTAGAGCAAAGCTAGCAAAAGCAAATAGATAAAAGGGATATCCCATCAACCTTACAATAGGTTGGAAAACAAAAAGAGATTGTAGAGGTCCCTGATTCTCCTCATCATCAAACTTCTGAGGATGTAATTGATTCTCCACCCCCATCAAAGAAACAAAGAGTGGAAGAAAGACCTGCTCATGTAAAAAAGGAGTACTCTCCATCACAGTCTCCTCTAAGAATTTTTGATGACCAAGAGATTGCAGAACAAGTACAGCAAGTAGATGCTCTAGGTCAAATCTTTATGACCTATGAAGAAGTAAATGAGGGAGTGCCAGAGCCACCAAAAGAACCCAAGTTGGATTTAATAGTAGGGGAATTGGCAGGTACAGAATTGGACCCTATAATCAAGCAAGCTTGTGAAGATTTTTTGGTTGATGATACTTTTGTTAAAACTAGGGCCTTTATGCAATTTCTTTGGAAATTAAACATCAAACAATTTCAAGAAATCTGTGAGAAGAGACATGAAGAGAATCTAGAGAAGGATTTACAAGTCATAGAGGAAGAAGTGAAAATAGAGATGACTGCAAAATTTAAACAAATCACTCCAGAATAGGGAAGAGATATGGTAAAGGTATCAGGAGTGCTAATCCTCCTAGAATGGGATATAGCTGATGCAGTAGTGTTTGATGCAGTCAGAAAATAGACCAATCCTTTCCACAGAACTCTAGAGGAAGCAAAATAGGTTGTTAAGGGAGTCACTTTTAGTGACAATCATCAAGCTTTGGTAATGTGGTCTTTAAGAAAGAATGAAAGTCACAAGGGAAAACAAATTGTCAAAGATGACCTTTCAGGGAGTCTAATTGTAAGGAGGGTTACTGACACTTCTTTGGTGGAAGCATCAGGTATGGTAATGGCCATAGCACAATTAACAGCAAAAGTGGGAGAAAAGGGAACTAAAGAGAAGGAAGAGCTCATTGCAAAATTGGAAATAGTTTTGAAGGTTTATGGTGAGATGAAATAGGGGATTCTTGAGAGAGATATTCTGATTGTAGACTTAAAAAAGAGATTGGGAGAGCATGGCCCAATACAATTATCAGAGCAAATGCAGATAGCTTCCTCCCTTGCTGGGCCTTCCTCATCAAGCCCTATTGTTGAACTTCCTCCTTCCCCTTTTCCTCCTTCCATAGATGAGGAGGAGATTGATCAAAAAGTAAAGGATAGGTTAGATAAGAAGATAAAAGATGTTGTTTCACATTTTGTTGCAAAGGTGAGGCCTAAAGAAATATACAAATCTGCAAAATAATTGGCAAATGTCTTAGCATTTTTTTAGAAAGAGGTGGCTACTATGGACAAGGTTTTGGAAAGATGGTCTGCAAGAAAAGATAGTCTGAGGTCATTTTTTGATCAAAATAAGGATAAATGTATTATGAATATAGAGCTAACAAACACTTACAGGTTTTTTAAGGATCTTTTTGACTTTGAGGTAAATAGGGGGAGTATAAGAAGAAGGTCAGAAATCTTAAGAGTAAGATATTTTTAGGATGATTTCCAAATCTTTCCTGGTCTTATTAAGGTAGATGGGGTAATCAAAGATAAAGATCAATGGACAGAGCAAATAGATAGACAAGTATTGTCTAAAGTGGATTCCATTTTATGTATAGATGATAATACCCCATTCATACAATTTTTTGAACTCCTTCAGGATGCTAGGATACACTTTGCCAACGTAAGAATAGAGGTTCACCAGTTGGTTGCTAAGTGGGACAAATTATCACCAAAGAAAGATGAGGTCCTTGCCTTTCATTGGCCAAGTGAAGAAACCTACATGACTTGGGAATCAACATATCTTCTAGAAGGTTCAGAAGGAGAAGCATCAAATGAAGAAGCGGCAGGTGTTAGTGCTCCAAACCTTTGAAGATCAAAGTAAACAAGGACAAAGATGTCAAGCAGTTATCATAGGCATGGATATGACACCTGGCCAAAGTTGAACTACCCTTGGGAGCTATTACAAGATTTTGGCACTCATCCTAACAATCCATTTTGAGGATTTGTAACAAGAAAAGGAGGAAGAAGAATAGAATGCACTTGGCACCTAATCCAAAGTTTGAGGGAGAGCATGTCCAAACAAAGGATGATGTAGGTTAGCCTATAATGGTGGTCATCATTCATGCAACAAATTTAGTAACTGTTCTAAAATATCCTTAGACAAAGGTGCCACCTGCAAAATTGTTGAGAAATAGATATTTGTAATCTATTGTTACAAACAAATTTTGTCAGTTTGTAATCTTGTTTTTAGTGCAAGATATTTTAATAGCCATCTAAAGCTTGTTGCATCCTTCCGAGGATTCCAAAATGGCTAATTAGTATATATAGCAAGTTTTTCTCATTTGCAGGGGATGGTTGAAAATACTCTGTAAGAAAGGTTCTAAATACAAAACCTTATTTTTCTAAAAGTGAGGATACTATATCAATGCATTTTGACCATTAATACAAAATATTGGAGCTCTGTTACTACTATTTTGTTGTCTTTATGTATGGAATGTTTTAGTTTTCTTATGTATTTAAATTGCAAGGCTTCTTAAATGCATTATTCACAAGGTGAATATAGGGGTTGAGCTTAAGTTTCTTTCAAGGAAAGAGTACAATCTTAGGGGAGATCTCTGGGAACAAATAATCCATGTATGAATTTGATGAGAGTAGTAGGAATTAAAAGGATGGTATGTTAGGTATGTCATTTGAGTTTTAGTGTACTTGTTTTGATAGTTATATGTAGAGGTAGGGTTTGACTCTATCGCCCAAGTGGATAACGCACTGGTTTTGGATCCATTTACACTAATTTTCCACCCAAAATATAAATAACTATTTCATTTTACTTTACTTGTACAATCATAATCTGAATCATTCTATGACAAGTTCATAGATGTGTTTTGTAATGCTTTGTAGAAGCACTGAATGAGGTTAGCCTTCCTTGAGTTCAACTCTAAAAAGAAGAAGGATGAATATCCTTAAACCATTGTTTCATGTTGCTGCTTTTATGATTTCTATCATAATATTGTGTATCAGGATAATTTGGGCCATACTTAGAGTTCTCTCATCTTATTAAATTGAGTTTGGAAGCAAGGACAGAGAAGTGAAGGAGCTAGTTCGCAATTCAGAGCTCAATCAAATAGTGAATTGATATAGGTACACCCGCCTAAGTATTCATACTCAAAGTGAAGAAGGTTTTCTAACCTTAATGCCTTAGTGTTTGCATTTTGCTAGATTATGTCCATTGGGATTATATGAGTATTTGATAATCTACAGATTTGAGCACTAACATACCCCTTGCAAACTAGTCTAGCTTTATTCCTTGTAACCTCTCCATTTTCATTCAGCTTGTTTATGAAGATCCACTTAGTACTGATAACATTCTTATCCTTAGGTCTAGGTACTAAGGTCCATGTCTTTTTTTTCTCTATATGTTCAATCTCTTCATTCATTGCATTAATCCACTCTTCATTCTCCAATGCAACTTTAACATTTTTCGGTTCATATTCACAAACTAAGCATGTACCTTGTCTTGACTTACTTCTTGTTGGTATGCCAGCTTACTTGTCACCAATAATTTGGTTCTCAGGATGATTTCTTTTGACAAATCTTTCCAGTATCCGATCTCTTCTTTCTTATTCATCCTGTTCAGGTTCATTTGCCTGCTTGGTAGGTCCTTCCTGCTCGTCAGTTTCTCTTTCATGTTCCTCGATGTTGTTTTCCTGCTGACCAGTTGTCACTGTCTACGGCTTTGGTAGATACTCTAGATTGCTTAATGTATGTGAATCTACCATAGTCTTCTAGTTTCTTGGTGCTTTCTTCTACATTTTTCTCATCAAACTCATCAACCCTGACATTAGCACTTTCTATCATTTTATTTGTAACTTTATTTAGACACTTATATGATTTTCTTTTAGTGGAATACCCAAGAAATATCCCTTCATCACCTTTTGAGTCAAACTTTCCATTTCTTTCATCTTTCAGAATAAAGCATTTACTTCCAAAAATTCTAAAATAACTTACAGTGGGTTTGTGTCCAAACCATAACTCATAGGGTGTTTTGTTAGTGTCCTTCAACTGTACTCAGTTCAAAACATAAATAGTTGTGCTAACTGCCTCTCTCCAATATGTCTGTGCAACATTTTTCTCTATCATTAGTGTTCTTGCAAAGTCAACGATTGACCTATTCCTCCTTTCAACAATGCCATTCTGCTGAGGTGTCCACGGTGTAGAGACCTGTCTTTTAATACCATGCTCATTACAAAAGTTAGTAAATTCATCATAAATAAATTCACCACCTCGGTCAAATCTTAAGCATTTCAATTCTTTACCAGTCTCTTTCTCTACTTTTTCTTTATACCACTTGAACATCTTAAATGCCTCTATTTTTTATTTTAAGAACATGACAGACATCAATCTAGTATAGTCATCAACAAAAAGAATGAAATATCTATCACCATAATAACTCTGAGTTCTCATAGGACCACATAGGTCAGTGTGAACTAACTCAAGTATTTTCTTTGTTGAATAATCTTTTCTTTCAAAACTAGATTTTGTCATTTTACCTTTCTGACACTCATGACACATAACATGATCAGGCTTAGATAAGTTAGGCAGACCTCTAGCCTTTTTCTTTTTACTGATTTTAATCATGTTATCAAAGTTCACATGACATAACCTTTTATGCCATAACCAAGCATCTTCATTTCTCATCATTAAATAACAAGACTCATCATTATTAAGATAAAACAAGTTACCTTTCGATTATGCTCTTGTTCCAACAAGTCTTCCTCCATCATCAAATATTTTTACTTTCTTGCTCTCAAAAGCAACTCAGTGACCTGAATTGTTTAGCTATGCCACACTTAGCAAATTATAGTTTAGTCCTTCTATCCAATAAGCATTATCACATTGGATTCTATCATTTATCAGCAAGGATCCCTTTCGTCTAACCATACAAGGTGTATCATTACCCATTTTTACAAATCCTCCATTATATTGCTCAAGATGATTAAATTTTTCTTCATCACCAGTCATGTGATGTGTACAGCCACTATCTATGATCCATGTATCATTTTTATTAACCTTAGAAATCAGTGATGTTTCTACGTACTTTTCTTCTTCCTCAGAATCATCCTTCATAGCAACAAATACTACCCTACATCATCATCTGAATCGGAATCAGATTCATTTTCTTCTACAATGTAAGATACCTTTTTTCCTTTGTTATTGTTGTCTCAATTGTCTTTGTTGTAGCGTCGGTAACTTCTATTGTCTCTTCTACCATAGCTTCCTTCACTAGATCAGTCCTTGTTTCTATCATCTTCCTTCCTATTCAGACATCTAGCAGCAATATGACCAACTTCTTTGCAGTTAAAACATGCTAAAGGTAATTTGTCTCTATATCTACCTTTTCCTTTAGGTAATCTCCTAGCCATAAGAGCTTCAAGCTCATCAAGTTCATCATCAGTATTGCTATCACTATCATCCTTATTATTTCTACAACTAGACTTACCAATCTTAAGAGAAGTCATAAAAGCATATTCAACAGTTGGTACAACACTATTATCATAGTTGTTTAGTTCAAATGTTGTTAGGTTTCCAATCAGATTATCAAGAGTGAGAGTACTGTTAGGTGCTGACCTATTTTCATGAATTGCAGATATTCTGATGGCATAAATAGGCAATAAGGTCCTTAGAATTTTTCTTACCACAGTGTCTTCATCAATAACTCCATCAGATGCTCTAATAGCATGAACTACCTCCTTTATTATGTTTGTGTACTGCACAATGTTTTCTCCTTTCATCTTCATATCATCGAATCTTCCTCTTAGGCTTTCAGCTCTGGGTCTCTTGCCATTTTGTGTGATGATGATAATCACCTTCATGAAATTAAGATCAAATTAGTAACAACTCAAAGTAAATACAATGCAAATCTAATTAAAATTGAAACTAAGATCTATAGCATCTCATGGTTCTCTAGAAAGATGTGGTAAGTGAAGCTCTTAGCTCAAATCTCCACTAGTGACACTTCTAAAATGAGAATGTATGTTGCTACAATGATTCTACAATGATAATTCTAGCTCAAATTGATACAAAGGTATGAAAATTTCTCTAAATGCTCTTAGAATGCTCTTCAATTGCCTATAGTAACAATGCTTTGCAAATGAATTTTTAAGATATCATTTTCTCTCAAAATGCTTCATATTTATAGTAAATTCCCAAGGGTAGGGGGTGGATTGAAGTAATCATGATTAACCCTTGGTTGAGTCAAATACTTTGTTTTATTCATAAATGGGGGGACAATTTAAATGTTTGTCTCAAAGCTTTGGACAAAAGGATAAAATTGAGTGGTTGAGATTGAAACTTTAAAATGAGTGATTGAGATTCATCCCTTTTGAGTGATTTATGTCTTTTTGTCCTCAATTTTCATTGGTTGCTCAACTTTGTTGAAAGATATTAGGAATTATTAAATTCAATTAATTAATTAAATTTAGCCATGTAAGGGTAATAGGTTCATTTTGATTTTTGATTTAAACAACTATACAATTAATTGATTAAAATCAATTATGTAGTGTTTTTCACCCCTTTAAGCTTTGATTTAATTATTTAACATCATTATTTGATTTTGTCCAACTTTATTTAATTATGTCCATTTTAATTGATTTGATCCCTTTTTGATTGAATTAGTGCATTTTGATGATTTTGAGCCATTTATTGATTTTTTGCAATTTAAAAGCACTAGTCCATTTTTGTGTGTCTACAAATGCCCCTCTTTGAATTGATGTGTGAAGAACATTGATTCAAAGATTCTTTTAAGTCCTGATTGCTTTTAGGTCCTAATTGTTGATTCACTGATATGCCTCTGATATGAAACTGATATGCTGCTGATTTGATATGCTACCTCTGATTTGATATGATAAACTGTTGTAATAAAATGATACAAATTTTTTTTGATGCCCCACTGATTCCAATGATGTTTGATTTGATACTATGTTTCCCCCTCATAAATTAAAACATATTAATTGCTTGATTTGAAAAATTTGATGATGTTGATTCAATATGTTTTCATTTTTGAAGCATCTTGATGATATCCCATGATTCAAGAATATGCCCCAATTCATTTGATAGGTCAATATATAGGTCTAAGCCAATTTTCACCTCTAAAATTAGGTCAAATTATCTTAAATAGGTTGAAAAACCTTGATTTACTATTCATTTGCACTTTTTGACTTTGGTGATTTTGCTCTGATCCTGCGGTGAATTTTGAGATGGTTGTCCCTATCTGAGAGCATTGATTCAAGAGGTGTTGGTGATATGCGAGACCACCTGACTATGGACCTCCAGTGAGTTATTTCAAACTCCCTCTTTGAATTTATTTCTCATTTATTAGCATTTATTGCAATTTTCCATTTCATCGTTGCCTTGAATATGAAAATTCACACCTAGGAATATTTCATTGTCGCCTAGACCTTTTCACTATCGCATCCATGCTTTTTACTCACACCTCCGCGTAGTAAACTGTCGCCTAAGAAACTTTCATTCTCACCTAAAAATAGAATGTTCACGTATAGAGTTAGGGAAGAAATGCCATTTTTAACATATTTTACCACGTAGGAAACCCTAGTAATTCACTATCGCCTAGGCCAAATTTCATTATCACCTAGCATGATTCAGTGTCGCTTGGCATGAGAATTATCGCGTAACACCTGAAAAGTGTCGCGTAACAAATTTTTGGTACCGCTTAAAAGAAATGTCACCTGGTATGATTAAAATCATGCCTGTAGACTTTTGAAATTTTTTTACGCTTTTACTTGATTTGTTCTGATGAAAATTTTGATAACTTTAGATGCTCTATTCGAATGATGAGATTAGGTCTGTTGTGTTCAACAAAACAATGGATTAGGATATCAGGATAGTGGTACCAATGAATGTGATTTCTCAATCCGATTAGGATAGGATAAGATAAATCAATCAATGTGAAAACCAATATGATTTGATACTACTGATAATTCATTCTCAGGACACAGATACACAAACAAATGGTACTGGGTGTGATTTCTTGATAATTTTGATAGAATTGATTGACTTGAGATAATTCCTTGATATGGTATACTGATATGATTCCTTTGCTTTGCCAATAGGCAAACTTTCCTACTTTGTACATCCGGACAGTTGCATCTTGGGTCATTGATTTGGGTCAGACACTTACAGATGCTAAGTTTCATGTGATTGATTTGTGTGGATTGAGTTTCCTTCTTGACCTTCCATGGTTCTAGTTGAACCATGGTTTTTTGACTACAGTGGTGGATCAATGGCACTCCAACCACAATACATTCCATTTTCCTTTTGGAGAGAAGACTATCATACCTGAGGACATGTATAGATTGCTACGTATCCCATGCAAAGGAGAGTTGGTTTATTATGATTCTGTATATGATTCCATAGTCTGTTGATGAGTGTTTTGGGACAACTCTATTGATGACAACACTATCACCTGGCCTCAGTTTGCTTCATTTCCTACATTGCTAGTGGTGCTTGGTGCACTGATCAGTGGTTTGCTTCTTCCCGACCGGTGAGGTCATGGTTTTTCTGTCGAATGGGGTAGGATTCTAAAGGATTTTCTTGCTCATCCTCGACGCTTTGACTGGGGTTCATGCATTCTTTCACAACTCTATCATGATTTGCATGAGGTAGTTTATAGAGAGAGTGCTTCTTTGTCAGCCGGTGTAGTTATTCTCCAGTTGTGGATATGGGAGCATCTTCCCATCACTAGGCCTATTTCTGACAAGGTTTGACAGTGTGGTTTTCCATATGCTTTTCTATATAGCGGTATGGTTGTTCAACACCATATGGGTCATCTTGATTACTGGTGATGATAGATTGATGATCTCAATTAGGTATAGTGGTGACCATATATTGGTTGTGAGCGCTAGAGAGAGGATGATGATGAGTTACCTTACATGTTTTCCCCTCGCTAGATGATTGGTCATACTACTATTACTATTGAGCACTTCTACTTTGGTAGAGTTTCTAGACAGTATGGTCAGATACAGGATATGCCTCAGGGTGCAACACTATATGCTCGAGTATAGGTAGAGAGATCTATGTGGGGTCCTCTCATTGATTATCAGTTTGCATTGGATCATATTGCTGGTATGGCTTATTATAGATGGGAGATGCTTTCTGGTATGGAAGATGCAGGTATGTCTCATGAGTATGCAGATTGGGGGGCTCGTAATAGGTTTTCTCATTTCACTGATCCAGCAGAGCCTATCTTGGGCTGGGGTGATGGTGGCGGTGGTGATGGAGGTGGTGGTGGTAGATGATGGAGACGGTGAGGATAGAGATATCCTCTAGTTCTTGGTCGAGTCTGGGTGAGAGGTGGGCATGCTAGAGATAGAGATCAAGCTAAAGGATAGGATGATACAGTTGATGTATGCCCTAGAGTAGTAGATAGATAGCATAGAGCTCATAGACAATAGAGATGAGGGAGACAGGCTCAGGTTGATGCTGCTAGGTAGATTCCAGGTGGATTAGATCCTTTGGTTTAGTTGCAGAGAGTTGCCTTGGCTCAGCAGGATGATGTTCCAGCACAGTAGGATCAGGTTTTGGCACAACAAGTGCCTATACAAGTTCAACAGCCATAGGATCAGGGATAGAGTTCGTAGGATACTCCTACTATTGGTACTTTATCACAGGATGTGCAGTCACTGTGGATAGATGTATCCACTATTGTTGGGCATTTAGATCAAGTTTCTACCTTGATGCAACAATTTATGTCTGCTATGGTTTAGAGATAGAGTGGGGTGAGCACTTCTCAGGCTCCTCCTCCATAGGATGGTAGAGGTCCAGATGGATCTGGTGCTACAGGATCTTGATTGATTGATGATAGATTCACTCATTGTTGATGTCCTTGTATCACATGTCATGTTATTTGATTAATCAGAACATTTGATGTATCACTTTGTATGACATTGTATCTTGATATACCAATTGGATGGATAATTGATGAACCTTTTTTTTTTATGATATATGATGATATACTCCTTGGTTCTCCTTGATGAGTTGTTATGAGATTATCTTTTATGCAGCTATATGATGTTTTATGTATTTACTTTGATTTATGCTATGGATGCAGTTATCTTATTTTATGATATAAATAAATGAATGCAATGATGTATCGATTTATGACATGTTTTTCTCTATTTCGCAATGTATTGATGCAAAATGTTTTATGGAAATGCATATGTAAATGCCCCTATGTTTTTTATTTTTTATTTTTTTCCAATGTATGCAATTCTATCCTTAACTACATGTATGCAAATGATGTATGATTCTTTTTCTTTTTCTTTCTTTTATGGTATATGGATAGTGATTAATGATTAATGCTATGCATGAATGAAAAAGATAATCTCATTTTCTTTGTTTTGATTTATCAAGAGTAAGCCATTTGATTGAACCCCTCATTTCTTTAATGTTTTGACTAACCAAGATTATTGATGTACCCCCTTGTCCTTGGAAAATTAACCACAAAAAAATGCAATTAGTCTAACATGATAATGCAATGCAATGCAACCTAAGTGTCACCAGATTTTAGCAAAGAAATGCCATGGAGATAAATTTTCATCATTGAGCATTTTGGGACCGGAAAGCAAGTATAATCATCACTGACCACATCATGATGATATGAATACCACTTTTTATCACTTTTGGTAACCTCTTTTTGAAACTAGTACAACCCTCACTAGTTGGATGACCAAACTATGGGAGTATGAATACCGATGTCAACGGATTCAATGTTGCAAGTGGATTTTTGGTATTAAGATATGGAAGATCTAAATAGCCAAGGTATCCATTTACATAAACAAGCAAAGGTCAATCCTTCCTCTTATGGGATAGTCCTCGATGGTTCTTTGATGACCATGTCATTAGATGAACTCTCATAAGTTGATGAATCTTCCTCAAAACAATCACTCAAAGGCAAGAAAATATCATGTCTCTATCATGGCTAATCTAGTCGAAACATCATCGATTAGCTAAAAAGATGTGATAAAAGTCAATTTCGTAAAGATTATCAAAAGAAAGCTTCAATTGTTTTGCAATGTTTCATGATTTTCAAAAAGTATTTCCAAGCATTCTGATCTTTAAGGTGTTTTATTAATTTTTAATCCCGAATAATAAAGTTAATGAAGGCTCAAGGATCTTGTTGTAGGATCAAATACTTGGGTTTGAACAATGATATCCATCAAAGGTCCAACAAACTTTCCACTCTTTTGAAGCTCTGATAAGTCTCTCTCTGACATGACTGATTGTAGCACTATTGGAATCCATTTGGCACCAAATTTCCAATCCTTCCTTGCTCCCAAGTGATAAATGTGATCTTGTGACAAACTTAGGGCTATAGGAAATGCAACAATGTGACTAAAAGGCTTTATTATGACTATGCACAAATGACGAATGCAATGATAGTTTTACAAATGGGATGTTGGAAATGAAATATGTACACATGTAACTTGGGAAGACAATCTTAAGGGAACAAAAGGTTCTTTTTTAAAGTTTTCACCCTTTGTATTTTTTCTTTTTTTCTTTTTCACTTTTTTTTGCTACCAAGGCGCATATTGCTAGGTTTTCACCAAGGCACTTTTTTCTTTTTTTTCTTTTTTTGTATTTTTCCTTTTTTCAAATTTTTTATATTTTTCTAGATCTCTTTGACTATGTACAATAAATATGATGCTCCTCATCTGATACTCTTTATACTCTTTCATCTACCTCATGTATAGAACCTTTTTAGATGAATGTTGTTGATAGGTTCTTGGAGTTCTTCTCCTTCACAATCTGCTAACTTATAGGTTCTCATTCCAAATGAAGACACAATGATGAATGGACGAAGCCAATTAGCCTCTCATTTTCCTTTCTTTTCTCTATCATCTTGATTCTTTGGGTTTTCTCTTAACACTAAGTCTCCTACCTGAAAGACTCTCGGTTTGATATGCTTGCTGTAGTTCCTTGAGATTCTATTCTGATATACTTGCAGGTGCTCATAGGCTTATGTTCGGTGTTCTTCTAACAACTCCAATTGTTGAAGTCTAGCGACTCTATAGTCTTCATCTGTGATCAACCCTTGCAATGATACTCGTAAAGATGGAATTTCAACCTCCAATGATAGAACTACTTGGGCTCCATAGACTAATGAAAATGGTGTGGCTCCCGTAGGTGTTCGAATGCTAGTTCTATAGGCCCATAATGTTGGATTGATTTGCACATGCCAATCTCTTCCTGACTTATTTACCGATCTCTTCAAGATTTTCAAAATGTTCTTATTTGTAGCTTCAGCTTGTCCATTTCCTTGAGGGTAATAAATGGATGAAGAATGGTGAGTGATATGAAATGTAGCACAAAGTTCATCCACATCCTTGTTTTTGAATTGCTTTCCATTATCTATTATTATGGCATGAGGAATACCATATCTACAAATGATGTGGTTCAAGATGAACATGGAAATTTGTTTACCCATGGTCATGATCAAAGGAACCGCTTCAACCCACTTAGTGAAATACTCTATTGCGGTTATGATGTATTTGCGCCCATTTGAAGAAGGTGGGTATATGATGCCGATCAAGTCAAACCCCCATTGATAGAATGGCCATGGTGTAACAAATGGGTGCAATTCTTATTCTGGTACATGTATCATGTCACCATGATATTGATATTTGCTACATATCTTGACAAAGTGACAAGCATTTTTTTCTAAGCAAAGAATCTTCTTGGCTAGGTTTAAACTGCTTGAGTGTGACCCTCAAATGCCTTCGTGAACCTCATGTAAAGCTAACTTAGACTCTTCTTCCTCTAGACATCTAAGTAACATCCCATCAAGACCCTTATGATATAATGTTTCTGAAAGGATTATGTAACGAGCTGATTGGCATATGAAGTTTCATTTTTGGGCTCGGGATTGGTCTAAAGGTAGCACTTGGTCTTTGAGATAGGTATAGATAGGGCCATACCAAGGTGAGTCATGTCCATGAAGTAGGGAAAAAAATTGGGTTTCAGGAAGGTTGAATGTCGGTTTTACCAACTCTTCCACCAAGAACTCATACTTTTCATTTTTATCTGGTTTTTGTAACAAGGAAGCCAAGGTGGCCATTGCATCAACTACTCTACTTTTCTCTCTCAGAATCTGCTCAAAAGTGATCAAGGCAAAGTAATTTTTCCATCCATCAATCATAGTCTTATATGGCATTAGCTTTTCATCTTTAGTGTTGTATTTGTAATCACCCAAAAATGGTCACCTAGACTATTAGCCCCTTGCTAGCATTATTTTCTAAAATCATCAATTGCTTATTCTTGATCAAATCCTAGTTCTATCATTTATTCGATTATTTTATATGGGCTAACCACTTTATCCTAAGTCTTTATTTATTTAAAAGGAATTCCCTCCCCTTTTAATAAATAAAAAGCCCCCACTTTTCCTCTTATCCTAAGTTGCAGAAATAAAGCATTATTCTTATTTTATAAAAAGAAGAAAAGCACTTTTTGTCTCATATGGACACAAAAGTCAACTCTTATTTTCTCATTGGAGGATACTTGTGCACATGGATTGCTCCTCTTTCAAGCTCCACCCTTGATTAAATCTTTTGCCTCTTAATCTCCATGGTCCATTCTTTCTCATTTCTTATAAAAGGAGAGCTCTCTTCTCATTTTAGCATCCATCTTTTGAATACTAACCTTATGCTGCAGGATTGCTTGGAGACTTTTGAGCTTTTTGAAGACATTCTTGCATTCATCTTCCATTTGTTGCATCATAGTTTCATGTTTATGCTTTCATAGATTAGCTTCATTTATATGCTCTAGATTAGTTCACATAGATTAATTAGCTTGGATTGTAACACTTGCATCTTTCTTTTCATAGCTTAGCTTGCATTCTCATTTCTAGCATAGTTGCATTTCATTCTCATATTGATTCTTGAGGATATTGGCATTCTTTCCCTTGTCTCCATTGAATATCTCATTGCATGGTTTACTAGCAAGGTCATAGGCTTAAATAGCTCTAGCTGAGAGCACACTTAATATCCTTGCACTCCATGCCTAGGGAGCTCTAGGTCATTTTTCAAGGTTTCCCATTCATAGATTCCCTTGGAAGCAAAGACTTAGAGAAGTGCACATTCTAGTGTGTACATTTTTGGCACAGTTGACCGATAGGTCCACGAAAGATGAAAGGAGAGATGAAGCTTCATATATGAAGATAGTTTCATGTTTATGCTTTCATAGATTAGCTTCATTTATATGCTCTAGATTAGCTCACATAGCTTAATTAGTTGACTATTTATTCGATTATTTATTGATCCTAAAAAAATTCCAAAAAAATTCATATATGATGCTGAAAAAATCCTAAAAAGCATATAAAGTCCTAAAAAAATTACAAAAAATTCAAAAAATAGAAAAATTTAAAAAAATTTAAAAAATTTAAAAAATTGAAAAAAGTCCTGAAAAAATCTATCAAGTGGTGAAAACCTAGAAATAGGCACTGTTTGAGACCCTTGCACCTATGTCTATCAGTCTTGTGTGGCACTCATTCATTCCACTTCTTGCTTTGCCTCTCCTAGCCTGGAATTGACTCTTGTCTTAGTCTAGGGGGCATACGTTGTTCTAGCTTATCTTGGGTCTCTTTGTGCATCCGGGTTTCTTGGGCAACTTGGTTCCAACGATGTTTTTCAACACATTTCCAATTGTGTTTTTCAACACATTTCCAATTGTGTTTTTCAACATTCCCCTAACGTCGAGTGTTTCTCAACACTTATCAAATATCCTACCCACAATCTTGAATGATACGATATTTCTCACTAGCAGATGCGATACTCAAAGTTTGACTCTATGACCTACACACATGCACTTAAACACTTGACTTACTGAGACTTGTTGGACTTTCTTTCTTTGTGTGCTATCTATGATGATTTCTTTGCTGAGTGTTCTCTCCCTAATGGTTTTCGATGATGCATAGCTAAAAGACCAAGGGCATGAGGACATGTTTTATTTCTTTCTTTGCTTGTGGATATATTTTGTTAGTCTTAATTGTCATTAGCATTTATGTTGGTTCTACTTGACAATAGGACTTACAAGGTATTTTCTTTGACTGTGTTCGCAAGTGCATGCTTATAGTCATCTTGACTTTCTTGTGTCTTTATGCGAGCATAATCTTTCTATATCAAACTTAGGGAACCTCACTGCACTAGTCATCTTGACCTACATGTCTTTGGTCCCTAGGTGGGATTACCACATTTCATCTGATATAGATCATATTCATATACCCATAGTTATACTAGTGTGTATTGTATGATCTTGCAATGCTACCAATAACGCTCGATGATGAATATTAGAGACTAATGGCTTTGTAACCTTGCAAGTAAACCACTTTTCATTGTAGCTTGCATTCTTAAGTTCATAGTTTAGTTTTGCATCTTTGATATGGAGAGAGCTCTCTTTTCAATCTTCATGAACTTATTAGTCAAATTGCGCTCACCTTTCGCTTCTTCCCGATCATGTCTTTTGCTTCTTGTCTTTCATATCACATCATTTTCTATTCATTTCAGGATTGAAACCAAAATCCGTGTTCACCTTGATTGTCCAAATTGCATTTCTCCTTCTTTCGTGCAGTTGGCTAACCTTTTGAGGCCTGATCCTTCGATCTTCATTGGGGCATCCTTTCTTTCTTCATCCCCATCTCTTTCAAACTTCTAGTCTTTCATTCATTTTCATTCATTTCATCTCTCTGAGGTTTGACTTCATTTTCATCCTATATCTTTCTTAGTCAAACCTAGTCAAACTGTGACATATCTTCACTGCTTGATGGTTATCCTATCATCTTTCATCTTTGATTATGATTTCTAGTGATTTGATCATGTTGCTCTTGCTTTTGCCTTCCCTCTACCTAGTTTCACTTTCGATCCCAAGGGGGCAGACACATTATATCCTATTGGCTATTCTCTAGATCATATGCTTCACCATTCCATTTTCTTTGATCGATCTATCTTTGCGCTTGACATGTTAGTTCTCATCTCGAGTCCTGATACTGTCCATCTCTTTCCTAAGTGTTCAGTACTATCACTACCAGGCTGACCATGCAGGATTTGCTATCTCTCTGCACTTCATTCTTTGGAGTCAGATCTCTATCTACTTGCCTTCTTGGCTGATCTATTCTTTGATGTAATGTGTTCTCAGATCGATCACACATTAGTCAAAGTGGGGAAAATGTAATCACCCAAAAATGGTCACCTAGACTATTAGCCCCTTGCTAGCATTATTTGCTAAAATCATCAATTGCTTATTCTTGATCAAATCCTAGTTCTGTCATTTATTCGATTATTTTATATGGGCTAACCACTTTATCCTAAGTCTTTATTTATTTAAAAGGAATTCCCTCCCCTTTTAATAAATAAAAAGCCCCCACTTTTCCTCTTATCCTAAGTTGCAAAAATAAAGCATTATTCTTATTTTATAAAAAGAAGAAAAGGACTTTTTGTCTCATATGGACACAAAAGTTAATTCTTATTTTCTCATTGGAGGATACTTGTGCACATGGATTTCTCCTCTTTCAAGCTCCACCCTTGATTAAATCTTTTACCTCTTAATCTCCATGGTCCATTCTTTCTCATTTCTTATAAAAGGAGAGCTCTCTTCTCATTTTAGCATCCATCTTTTGAATACTAACCTTATGCTGCAAGATTGCTTGGAGACTTTGGAGCTTTTTGAAGACATTCTTACATTCATCTTCCATTTTTTGCATCATAGTTTCATGTTTATGCTTTCATAGATTAGCTTCATTTCTATGCTCTAGATTAGCTCACATAGATTAATTAGCTTGGATTGTAACACTTGCATCTTTCTTTTCATAGCTTAGCTTGCATTCTCATTTCTAGCATAGTTGCATTTCATTCTCATATTGATTCTTGAGGATATTGGCATTCTTTCCCTTGTCTCCATTGAATATCCCATTGCATGGTTTACTAGCAAGGTCATAGGCTTAAATAGCTCTAGCTGAGAGCACACTTAATATCCTTGCACTCCATGCCTAGGTAGCTCTAAGTCATTTTTCAAGGTTTCCCATTCATGGATTCCCTTGGAAGCAAAGACTTAGAGAAGTGCACATTCATACTTGATTGATTATGAGTTGAGAATCTCCATATATTTGTAGCTCAGTGATGTTCCATTCTATAGCCATTTTGATGCCTATGACTAGATCCTCATATTCTGCTATATTGTTTGTGCATGGAAACAAGAGCTTGTAGGACATAGGAATGGTGTACCCTTGAGGAATAACCAATAATATTTTGGCCCCGGAACCTCCTTGTGTATAAGAGCCATCAAAGTATAACTTCCATGTCTTTGCTTCTATGTTTACAATGGTGGAATCCGAAAATTCCACTTGAATGGTTTGTGTTGAAGTTATTGGGTTTTCAGCTAAGTGATCTGCTATCACTTGTCCTTTTATTGCCTTCCTATCCACATATTCAATGTCGAACTCACTCAATATCATGACCCATTTTTCTATCCTGCCCGTTAAGGCATTTTTGCTTAGCAAGTACTTTAGAGGATCAATTTTTGCAATTAGTTTCACCTTATGCATCAACATACAATGTCTCAATTTTTATGATGCGAAGACAACCACTAGACAAGCCCTTTCCATAAATGTGTAGTTAAGTTCATATTTGATCAATGTCCTACTCAAATAGTAGATTTCCCTTTCCTTTCCCTGCTCATCTTCTTGCGCCAAAAGCACTCCTAGAGACCTTTCGGTAGCGGATATGTATAGCAGCAACAATTTTCCCTTGATTGGTGGCATTAGGATAGGTGGATTTATTAAATAGGTCTTCAATAAAGTGAAGGCTTGGTCACATTCATCATCCCACATGAACATAGTATCTTTATGTAGCAACCTTGTGAATGAATGACATTTTTTGGCCAATTGAGAAATGAACCTTCTTATGGATTGTATTTTGCCTTCTAGAGACCTCATTTGACTTATGTTCTTTGGTATCTCCATATGCATTATTGCTTGTACTTTTTCCAAATCCACTTCAATTCCTTTTTCTAAAACTATATAGCCTAACAATTTGTCAGATTTGACACCAAAGGCACATTTCTTTGGGTTTAGTCTCACTTTGATTTGCTCCAACCGAATGAATATCTTTTTCAAAATTTGTAGGTGTTCCTCTCTTTTGTGGGACTTGGCCAATATGTCATCCACATAATCCTCTAAAAAGGTGTGCATCATATCATGGAAAATAGTTGTCATTGCCCTTTGATATGTGGCTCCGGCATTTTTAAAGCCGAAGGGCATGACATTCCAAAAAAAGGTACCCCAAGGACATGTAAAAGTTGTCTTCCGTTGGTCTTCGAGTGGAATTTTTATCTAATTATATCCACTAAAACCATCCATTAATGAGTACATTGGTGACCTATTGTCAAGTCAACTATTGCATCAATGCTCGGAAGTGGGAAATCATCTTTAGGACATGCAAGATTCAAGTCTTGAAAATCTGTGCATACACGAATGGATTTGTCATGTTTTGTGACTGGTACAATGTTAGATATCCATTCAGCATAGGCTATTGCTCTTATGAATCCCACCTTCAACAATTTTTCTAATTCCACCTTGACTAAGAGAGCTATATGTGGGTGCATTTTTCTCAACTTTTGCTTAACGGGCTTAACCCCTGGTCTAACATTCAAATGGTGCATTATGAAGTTGGGATCCAATCCAGGCATGTCGGCATATGACCATGCAAAGTTCACTTGTTTTTCTTGGAAAAACTTGATGAAATCCTCTCTTTCAAGAGGTGTAAGTGATACAGCCAAGTGTATAAATTTTGGATCCAATTCTGTCCCAATGTTGACCTTTTATGTTGGCTCTATGAGAATAGGTGACCTTTCTTCCTCATGCTCGGGTAGGATATCCAATCTCTCTTCCTTTGGTGCCACAGTTGGGTTTTCACCATAGGAAACATCTTTTATCTTTACTTTTTTTGGTTCTAGTGCTGCCACATAGTGGTTTTCATCACCAGAACTTTTCATTTTTTTATTTTTTTCATTTTTTCTTTTGACTAAGAGATTGGACCCCCATTTTTTCTATCATGTTTAGTTCAAATTCATTGGTGAAAGAGGGTTCAACCACATTAAGGTATTGGTTCATTGCTTGGTCATTTGAAAAATAAAGTAAGTCACTTGGCTTGGTTTGGTTCCAATCAATAAGATGGCGATTTATCAAGGATAAGGTTTCATTAGGCAATTTATCATCAATTGGGTTTATGGACATGACTTCATTTGAGGGTTCATACATTGTATCATTTAGATCTATGACATGAGCTTCCTCGAGATGGTCCATGGAAGAAGGATTGAAATCCCCTTCACTTGAGTCCTCATCAACTTCTATGGGAAATAGCATGCGAAAAACCACGAGCGGATTAAAACTAACGTTTGAATCTCCCTCCTCCGAAGGCATCCAAAATGTATCTATCCATGGTGGATTAGTAGGTGCTTGTCTTATGCTAAGACCTTGTATATTAGGCTCTTCATTGTGTTGAATTTCTTGCCTTGGGATCTTTGCATAATTATGTATTGTGACGACTTCTTTATCCTAGCATGATTCATCAGATAAGGTATCCCATTCATAATCTCAGGAGTCATCACTATCTACATCAAATTCCAACATGTTCACTTGAGGATATGAGTCTTGCATTGGGCTGGAGCTTTCTCCTTTGTATTGGTAGCCTACTCCGGATCTTTCTTCTTTTGCCCTCCAAGCAGGTTCAATGGGTTCTAATAAACCTCTATTTCTTCGGCCTAAGCATCCTCTTCCCTTGTATCCCATTTTTTTCATTATCTCAAATCCTTTCCCATACTAATCAGTTTGAATGTTGATATGCTGGATTCTTTCTATGGGAGTACTTGAGGTATCATCTTTGTCATGATAAAGCCATTGAAGGACTTCATCTTCCTCTTTGTCAAATGTTGCTTTGTCACTTTCTCTTATGAAGTAAGAGTTATACTTATGAGGTAGGTGTTCTTTTGATGGTTTTCCATGTGTTCTTGGAGATGTGGGCAAGTAAAATAAGGAAACAAAGTATTCCCCTACTCCTTTGGAACTGATTTTACATTGTTTGTCAAATGCATCCATCATCGCACTCATTTTTTTGTAGTTATCCTTTTTAGCTTCATCATTTTCTTCTCTGGAGGGTTTGTAAAGTACCATCTCTGATTTAGGTGATTGATCTGAACCTTCATTTGGAGTTGGACCCTCGTAGCTCACTTTTTCCTTTCCCTTAGTTGATGTCAATGAGCTAGCTTGAGGAGGGTTTGAAGTAGCATTTAATGTTATCATGGGATCATCCATTTTGATATCTTCAATGGTGGCTCTTTGGATAATTCCTTCTTAGTTATGTGGAATAAATAGCTCATGAAGGGATTTATGTGCATTGCAATATTGGAATGGATTTGAGTCCCCTCCCATCGTTATTTCCTCACCCATGTACATAAATTTGATGCATTGGTGGTACATGGATGGGACTGCTTGCATCTCATGGATCCATGGTCTCTCTAATAAAATATTATAAGTTAGTTTTGTTGGCAATTTGGATAATGTGGATGCATAGATGTTTTCATTATGGCAACATATGATCTCTATTAAGAGCACATAATCTGGAATGCAAGTATGGAAAGTTGAAGGAAGAAATTGTCTAAGTATGGATATAGTGATCCTGATAGAGCACCCGATGAAGATTTAGTTGGCGACGTCCACTGGAGCAATATTTTTTTTTGCACAATTAACTAAAGCTTCTATAGAGTATGAGGATACCCCATCTTATTGCACATAAATTTTGGAGTAGTACGGACAAAGTTATTCAAAGTTTACCGAAGACAGTTTTGCAGACAGAACAGTTTTGGAGACAGTTTTAGCGAAAGAGTTAAGGGATTATTTTTGCTTGTCAAAATAATGACTTAACATTATGAAGGGATGAAATCCTAGATTTTTACTCTTGGATAAAGATTTTGGAAGCCGACCATGTAAATTTATTAGCTTTAATAACTCATATATTAGGCATACTTGAAATGTAATGAAATATAGAAGTGATATGTAAAAAGAAAGAAAAGATAACTTGCGATAGTTGTTTATTGTGATAGTAGCAAAGGCTATTGATGAAAAGTTTTAAGTAGTACCATATTATAGTCAAAAACATTTTGTATTACCTGTTTGGGTAGTGAGCTCAGCTGGTGATCAGGTTTCGTAATCTAACTCCTAACTGGGTTAAGGCTTCTAACCAGGACTAAAGTCCTTTAACCAGGACAGATCTACTATATATTGTAAATTGACTCCTAATAGGGTCCAATATCCCTAAAAAGATACTTTTGATTAGTGATCTTTGTGGGTACCATCCCCACTGGGGTTTTCCCTTGGCCAGGATTTCCTCGAGAACATATGATGTGTTATGAGTTCTTTCTATTTACTGCTATGTTTGTTAATCAGCTTGATAATCTTTGTATGCGCTAAAGTAATCTGTTATATCCATAAATGGGCAAAAGAAAAAGTTTGTGAAATACTGATTCACCCCCCCCCTCTCAGTATTTCCTATTTCTAACAAGCTTCATGTCCAATAATTGGCAATTTGTGTCCTTTTTGACAGGTCCCACTTGAATGAGCAACATGATCATTCCTTTAGAGGTTCTTTCAGCTTCATCATAGGCCTTTATAGTAATCATTTTCATAGGGTCGATGCAATACTCGGATAACCCTAGGGATTTGACAAGACTTAATGTGTAGATGTTAAGGCTGGATCCTCCATCTATGAGAGCTCTTTTGACTCTATGTCATTCAATCAATACCTCTATATGCAATGGTAGATTTTGGGGATGAGTAATAGACATGTCATCCTGATCAAAAAATGAAAGGCAATGAGGTGCAATGAGATGACCTGCCATGTTTTGAAACTTCCCCTCTTCTAAGTTAGTAGGAACATTCATCTCTACTAGGGATTTCTCTAAAATTTCTTTATGGTTGGGAGATAGCTTCAATAGTTCCAAGATGGAGATTTCTATTGGAGTTCTTTGTAGCTGATCTACCAAGCTATATAGTTTTTTTATTGTAGAAGATTGTTTGATCACAATGTTGGACTATGGAGTGCTAATAATTTTAGGATCAACCCCTTGTAGGGTAGTCCTTGAAGTCTGCCCCCTAGTAATAACATTGGATGTCTCTTTTTGGGGTTGTTCTTTGATCGCTATAGCATTCACCACATTATCATAAGGTGGTGCAAAGTTAATGTTATTGCTGCTTTGTTTCTTTCCATTGGATGACTCCCCTTTGTCATGTTTATAGAAGGGTTGTTTGAAAGCCGTATGGTCTTCATTTCTTTGAGGTCCATCAATGGTGATCATGCCACTATCGATTAAGTCTTGTGCCACATTCTTCAGCTGCAAACACTCATTGGTCATGTGCCCTCAAATTCTATGGTATTCACAATGGTTATTTGCACTCCACCAGCTAGGCTTGTTGTGTGGCTCATAAGGATGAATGCTAGGTAGATTAATGATGTTGTTAGCCATGAGGGTTTCTAATGCCTTTTCGAGGGGTTCACCCAAGGGTGTGAAGTTCCTTTGAGGAGTTGGTACCAAGAATTTATCAGATTTGTTACTCCTTTGATTATTTCATTGGTTGCCACTATTAGCATTGTTGTTGGAAGGTGTGTTGGAGGTTTGGTTTGCATTATTCACCTAATTAGGTGTTCTTGTCAGGGAAAATGGATTCACCTTCAAGTTGCTAGAGTCAACAACCCTATCATTGACTATTCCCTTATTGTTTTTTTTATACCAATTATTGCTATTGAACCAATTTTTATTCTGATTGGTGCCATTGTTGGAGTTATTCTTGTTATCTTTATACAATTTCAACTCTCCACTTTTAACCGACACTTCTTCTGTTGTTAATCCATTTTCTATGAGGTCTTGGAATGTATTGGGGCATTGCATTATTAATCAGTAGTTTATCTCGTTGCTCAAACTATTGATGAATATATCCATCTTCTCCTTTTCGAGCACACTCCTAGGATACCTAGAAAATATTGTCCTCCACCTTTGTAAGAAAGTGAGGAATGCTTCTCCATCATTTTGTTTAGTATTACATAACGTTATCATCATGACCTCATGCTTGATGTTGTATGAGTAATGGGCCACAAATTTTGAAGCTAGTTCTTCAAAGGTTTTTATGTCGGATGGTAACTTAGAAAACCACTCCATGGCCCTACTTCCTAAGCTTCTTGGGAATAGTCTCATTAAATAGGTGGTATCATGCATGAACTCTAAGATCAATGCAAAAAACTCCCGTAAGTGATCTTTTGGATCCGACATTCCTTCATACTTGTCATACTTGGGAAACACTACATTGATCAGGAATGGTGCCATTACTAGACTTTTATCAAATGGGAACGAGCACAATGCTTCGATAGAAAAGGGTTTAGGAGCTCCACTTTGCTTCATTGTATCTAGTTGCATTTGGAATATCTTGAACTATTTTTTCATGATGTCAATGGCACTTTCTTCAACTTTAGGTGGTTTAAGTTGATTCACATCATAATCTCATCGAAGCTTAAGACCTGCTCAGGCTAGGTCCATGAAATACTTCTCTTTATCTCTTACCATTTCTTTTTCCAGGAGTCTTAGAAAATAGGGGCACTGAATGGCTTCATCAACTTTTTCATCGGTGGCATCATCGGCAGTTGGTTCGGTATTAGTTCTTTGGTGAGTGGTATCAATTCCTTGAGTGTTTTGATCCACCCCTCCACTATTGGTATTGCCTTGATTATTTGTGTTAATGCCCCCATTATTTGCATCACCTTGGTTGTTTGGGTCAATGCCACTATTTTTGTTATTACCCAAACCACCGTAGTACATCATGTTGTCATCCACTTCTTGTTCGGGTGATTTTTGGGGTACTCTTGGAGTGGTAGAATCATCACCTGGGTAAGGGAGCTCTTGACTCAAATAAGTCCCATCTTCTTGCAAGGTTTTCTTGATGTAGTAGGATCTAGTAAAATCAGGCATGAACCTTGGAGAGTAAGAGTCAATATTGCCCATGGTCAAATCCTTTGTAAAATTTACAAAAATTGCATAGAACAAGATTTATGACTGGGCTAAATGTTAGAAGAGTAAGAACACGGAAAAGGGTATCTAAATATATGATCAAATTTTTCTGACCCCCTCAGTAAATACTCTTTGTTTTCCCTTTTGTGTTTCTGGGCATCACTGACCTGAGTGTAGGTGTGACTGAAATATTTATACGCATGAAATAGTATTAAATTAGGTGGCACTCTGTAGGTATACATGCGGCACTTTGCTATTGATAAGTAGTTTTCCAATTTTAACAGGCGTGATTCAATATGTGATAGGCATGATTTCTCTGTTGATACACGTTTTCATAAAATTCACAGACGTGACTTGGCCTCTGATAGGCAGTATTGTTTTGTGCACAGGCGGCACTTTGCTGACCAGTTTGTAAAATTTTGAATTTTTTTTTTAAACATTTAAGATCAGGTCTTATGAAATTTCCTTGTTTGAAAATAGAACACAATCGCAACACACACATCAATTTTTCATCATGTCCCTAAAACAATCTAGTGTGTATATTCTCAATTGTTTTCACAAGTATAACACAAGAAAGAATTCCAAGTAGCTTACCTAAAGTCAAATTTGGCTCTTAACATTTTGGCTCTAAAAGGTGGTCTTGCTACTTTATCAAGGATTTATTATGGATTCCGTTCAAATAGATCTTAAAATTTCATCCCCCAAGTATGTTAAGGGGCTTCCCACATGCACCAAGGTATGATTTTGCGTAATCCGTGAGGACCACTAGAGGAAGTTCAAAAAATTTAAAATCCGTTTGTCACACACCCCATTAAGGATGTATGTGTTTCATTTTATAGTGGGTTGGATTTCCGTAGCAAAAGTGAGTGTATCCCACTTTGGGCTATCCCTCTCATCGACCTCATTAAGGCACAACTCGGGAGGCGAGCCCACTAATTCTCTATCATGTTCATTCAAAGCAAGGAAAATGGAATTAAGGTTAGGCTTTTGGGAATTTGGTTCACCAAAAAGGTGAAGAGCATATCCCTAACTTTCCCTTTAGTTCCCAAACACAATAGACAATTTTGTTCAATTTCTTTCACCCACTAACTATAGGGATTTGAGTATTTCTACTCTCTTCCACAAACAAGGGGCTTTTGATTTATGTGTTTGATTCTTTAATCCTTCTTAATTACTAGATTCTTGAGATGCACCAATGCCACAAGCTAAGGGAAAATATTGACTAGTTGAGGCTTACCTTTTCCTTGTAGCTAACCAAAGTTAGGGGCATTTTTAAGTGATTTCATTGTTTTTATCTTACCTTGGCAAATAGCTCCTTCCAAGTATGCTCTTCCACCATCAAGTTAGTCAACACAAACAAACACTATGAGGGGAAACCAAATCAAAATTAATGAAGGAAAGAATTATGTATGAACTTTAGGCACCTTATTTGCAAATTTTTAAAGAAAAACTTGAACTAAGGACTAAAAATCCAATTGAGAGAAACAAATTCTATTTTGTAAGCTTGAATAATAGCAAGATAGTTTTGGAATACCTGATTGTCCTCCTCTTGTGTAGTCTCAAGAACAACCTTAATATGTGCAATGTTTTCCTTCTTAATCCTCTTGGTTAGCGCCTTTCCTTCTTGATTGAATCTGCTTTTCGGCTTCTGTACCTTTCTATGATTGCTCATTTACTGTCAAATCATGTAAACAAAGAGTTAGATAAATGATTTAATCAATTTAATAGTAAATAAAGGAAATAGATAGCAAGTGACATTGTCCAGCTAATAGGCGTGAACAAATTGTCAGTAGGTGTAACTTTAGTGACAGCAAGCGACACTTTGCAGTGACACAGACGACACTGAAAATTACACAGGCGTGAACAATTTATCACAAAGTGTGAACAAAATTTAAAATTGCGAGAAAATGATTTATGCTAAGCGATAATTTAATAATAGTAATAGTGAATTGATAGATTATAAGCGTAACTGTTACTTAAAATTGTGAAGCAAAGCGTAAAGACAGGCAATAAAAAATTATGGTAAAGTGATACTTCATGAATCACAGGCGTGACTTTAAGCACACAAGGCTGAATGCTTTGATCTCACAAGCGTGAGCTTCTAATTCACAGGTGACTGTAAAGAAATCAAGACAGAATAGAAGTTGTATGTCAAGCGTGAATCTTCAACTAACAAGCATCAGGACAGAGATTTTAAGCGGCAGTAAAATGACTACAGGCGTGATTAAATCTCCCATAAATTTGACTTCACCTGTTTCCTATAAAATATTCATGGAAAATAGACAAAACAAGCATGCAAATTATGATGAAAATGATAAAATGAGGCCTAGGGCCCCATGGTGGGCGCCATTTGTGTGATGATGATAATCACCTTCATGAAATTAAGATCAAATTAGTAACAACTCAAAGTAAATACAATGCAAATCTAATTAAAATTGAAACTAAGATCTATAACATCTCATGGTTCTCTAGAAAGATGTGGTAAGTGAAGCTCTTAGCTCAAATCTCCACTAGTGACACTTCTAAAATGAGAATGTATGTTGCTACAATGATAATTCTAGCTCAAATTGATACAAAGGTATGAAAATTGCTCTAAATGCTCTTAGAATATTCTTCAATTGCCTATAGTAACAATGCTTTGCAAATGAATTTCTAAGATATCAATTGCTCTCAAAATGCTTCATATTTATAGTAAATTCCCAAGGGTAGGGGGTGGAGTGAAGTAATCATGATTAACCCTTGGTTGAGTCAAATACTTTGCTTTGTTCATAAATGGAGGGACAATTTAAATGTTTGTCTCAAAGCTTTGGACAAAAGGACAAAATTGAGTGGTTGAGATTGAAACTTTAAAATGAGTGATTGAGATTCATCATTTTTGAGTGATTTATGTCTTTTTGTCCTCAATTTTCATTGGTTGCTCAACTTTGTTGAAAGATATTAGGAATTATTAAATTCAATTAATTAATTAAATTTAGCCATGTAAGGGTAATAGGTTCATTTTGATTTTTGATTTAAACAACTATAGAATTAACTGATTAAAATCAATTATGTAGTGTTTTTCACCCCTTTAAGCTTTGATTTAATTATTTAACATCATTATTTGATTTTTCCTTTGATTTTATCCAAATTTATTTAATTATGTCCATTTTAATTGATTTGATCCCTTTTTGATTGAATTAGTGCATTTTGATGATTTTGAGCCATTTATTGATTTTTGGCAATTTAAAAGCACTTGTCCATTTTTTTTTTGTCTACACATTTGTATCACCACTATAAACTTGAGCAAGTTTATCCCACATATCTTTAGCAGTAGTGTAATTTTTAATATCAGGTCAAACTCAACATCTGTTAGAGCAACAACAATCTCCATCATAGTAATGTTATGCTCATGTCTATCTCTTAGTTGATCTAGAGTCAAAGGTCCAGTGGGCGGTGTAATGTAGCCATTATCTAATAGTGTGATGGCAGAATTCCCAATTCCAGATATATGCAGTTTCATTCAGCTTTGCCATATTGTAAAGTTGTCCTTGTTTAGCTTCGGCACATCCCTCTTATACATTTTGTGATCTTTATGCTAAAGTCCTTAAAACTCTGTTCCAAGTAACCAATACTGCTTTGATACCAATTGTTATAATAACTGAAAGGGGGGTGAATCATTTATCCATTGTCCCAAATACAAAATGTATATCCAAAAATAATTTAAACAAATTTCTACAGCTCAGTAACATATAATAGTAAACTGTCTGTTCTTTTACCGATTACCAGTTAATAACATAAAGTAACTAATGATCAAATCTAATATGAAACATGTAAAGTATGATATCCAACAATCATCACAATCAACACATAACACAAGAGATTTAACGTGGAAACCCTGTAAAGGAAAAAACCACCTAGGACTGGCAACCCAAAAATTGTTCACTCTTCTGAAGTGAGGCTGGTGAAGACCCAACCCTATTAAAGGTTACAAAACACAATGTAAGGTGTGACCTTGTTAGAGGATTTAACACTAACCGTTATCGTCCAACCAGCATTCACTATGGGGTTGACAGGATAATAAATGTGCATTCTATGAATGACATTACAAGACTTTCAAGTCCACTCGGTTAAGAGATTTATCTGATTATAATGGTTAAACTATAACAACAGTTGATCTAATTACAATACAACTTCTATTGCAAATGTACATATCTATTCTTAAGCTCATAAAAATCTCTGATCAATATATCAATTCTATTTCAACAATATTCAGTAACTTACTATCCCTCAATAAAAACTCTTTGACGCTCGGTAAACTCTACAGTTGGGTTCTCCTTAACCAGTTTGATTAGGCATGCATGAAGCTTGTTCATGCAATATCTCTGTAGTATTCTTTCCTCTGGCATAAGTTTCATAATGAAACCCTAGTCTCTTAAATAGACAAGTAAACTATTTTCTTTTCATCCATTGGATTTTTCCGCTTAATCTCCATCGCTGATTTTTATGCTTAAACCTTCCTCAGCTGATGTGTCAGCAACATGTTTCAAATATGTCCTTTAGATCTTGAATTTTTCCAGTCGTTGATCTCGTAAAAAACTTTATCTTTCACTCTGTGATCGTATATACACTTTACAGCTCATCAACTTCTGTCGGCTAAAAAAATCATTTAGTTCTTTTGTTCATTCTCGATTAACAAAGAAATGCATCAGTGAACACAAGCTTGGTTTATACTATGCTTGGTATACATTACACTGCTTGGTGTATACTGGAATGTTTCATTAACTGACAACACTGCTTTGTAACATTTTACTCCCAACTTCATAAAAGATTAATATAACATAATCAAGTCAACAATATGAAGTCATAGACTCATCAATAAGTTACCAAAGGTAATGCTTATCCTCATCTATCATATCCATCTTCCTCCATGTAGATATCTCGGTTCTTCATATTTCTCTTCTCTTATACAAATGTGTTAGATGTTTGCAACTCCATGATAAGTACTGTCAAAAACTAGTTGACATCAATGACAACATAAAACTGATTCAATTATCTTACATAACAATTTTGTGCTCGGTGATATCTAATCACTTGAATTTCTTTAATCAGTTGTAGTTCATCATGAAGTCCTTCAAGTAGGTCATCCAAAATGAACGTGTTCTGCTGGAAGGAGCCACCTTCCTTGCATGTTCAACCCAGGGGACTTCTATCACCGAAGGAGATGGAGGTAAGGATCCTGTTCCTCCCAAGTTAGTTATTAAATCAAATCCATAGATGATTGTTGCTATCAATCAGGAGAAATCTAGACTTAAGGACTGTGCTATATTCTTTTCTGCAGTAGATATTTCTAGAATCCCCTCTAGGAATTTTCTTAATGATTGGTTTCATAAAACATGGGGACATAAATTAGGTTTTCATTTCTTGTACTGTCATATGCTTCAAAAGGGTCTATTTATTTATTTTCTCTGCAACCCTAAAGCACAGAAAGCTATTGTGAGGAAACAATTTTGGAGAGTTGGGCCCTGTGAATTTAGGGCCATTCCTTGGTCTCTCAGAGCCTCCCAAGAAGAATTTCTAGCCCTGTCTAGCCCAAGGTGGCTAATCATTGGTAACCTTCCCCCATTTTTGTTGAGCCTCATTTCGCTTGCACTTGAGCCGATAAGCAAAGTGCTTAGAGTAGATCAGTCTAATACTCTCATTCCTAACACAGATGTTTGCGTCCTTCTCTCTGTTAAACCCAGTGTTGACCTCCCTAAAACCTTTCAATTTGACATTGACCCCTCACCTATGTGTTGCCTGGTTATTTTCCTGGGTGGTTTGGGTGGTTTCTTTGTTTGTAGGAAAGTAGGTCACAAAAAGAAAGAGTGCCCTATTATTAAGAAAAGGAATGCATTGAATAAGAAAGTTGTTCCTCCTCTGAACCCTAAAGACAAGGCTAGCCCAGACTTACAATCTTCTTCTTCTGAGAGCAATGTCACTCCTGAGCCTCCCCCCAATATTCATATTTCACCCCCTGCCTGGAATTAAGACTCAACGACTCTCAATGCTACCCTGGATAGCCTTAAAGGTAAATTTGACTCTCACCCGGAACTCCCAAAAGATAATTCTACCATCCCAAAACTTTCAAAGGCATTCCTAATATTGAAACCATTGATTTTGGCCTTAATGGTCCTAAACTGAAACAAAAACATAGAAAAAAGAATGCTCAACAACTGGCCATAGATAAGATTAGAGACAGAGCTTTGAAAAAAAAAAGTGATCCTCAACCCAAGTGGAAAATATACTCCAATCTTCCTCAAGGTCAAAGGCCTCTAATTAATACATCTCCTCCCTTTGCTCTCCCTACAGATAGGGTAGATGGCCCTCATGCCTCTCCTGTACACTCCACCCTTGATGAGATGTCCCTTGCCCCCTATAAGGGTGGTGGAATGGGAGGGAGTTCACCCCTCCTATAAGTGAAGATAAGTTGAATGCCTTTTCCATTATTGTCATCCCAACACCCCCTCCCCTTCCACCCCCACCTAATAGATGGATATATGTGCCTGTAGAGAAGAGGATTGAGGAAGGGTCCACCCTCCCTATAGGGAGAATAGAGTTGGGAGTGGTGCAGAGGCAAGACTTTGAGCTTGAGGAAGGAGAGATAGACATCTCTTATAAGGCCCCATAGAAAGGTTCCTCAGAAGAGTCATTTGTTTTTGCAACTAATCTCTCCAAAGGTAACAAAGGGGAGGTTCACTCCATGAAATCATGTTTTATAGAATTGGACTCAGGGACCATTAAGAAGAAGAAAAGGGGAAGGCCCCCCCAACCAGTGGGAATCCTAAACTTTCTAAAACCCCTAGAGTGGATATGCCTAAATTCTTTAAAGGATTTAGGAAACCCATGGATACTGACTAATATATAGTTACTATGCTATTGAACTGTGCATCTTGGAATGTTAGAGGACTAGAAGCCTCTGATAGGAAATATGTGGTCAAGAGAATCCTTAACTCACATAAAGAATTAGACATTCTAATGCTTCAAGAGGTCAAGGCAATATGATTTGAACTTGATATTGCCCTCAAATGTATCTGGAAAGATGCAACTGCATTTTCTACTAAACACCCTAGAGGTAAGGGTGGGATCTCTATCCTGATCAGCCCCACATGGAAGAATGATGTCCAAATGTGGGGCATTTCACCTTGTAATAGGGTTGTTTAGATTATAGTGAGGATCAAAGATATAGAATTTTGGATTTTCTTAGTATATGCTCCTAATGAACACAATGGCAGGATTGAGTTGTGGAGGTGGTTAGCTGATTTAGATTCCATCCCCTGGATTTTAGCAGGGGACTTCAACATGGTGGAGAGGGCCCAAGATAAATTGGGTGGACTGAGGTTTGAATGGAAAGGAAATGAGCCACTCTACTGGTACAGATTGATTAACAAGCTTAACCTATTCAATCCCTTAGCAGGTAAAAAAAATGAATCTAAAGGTATCTAGTATACTTGGTCTAATTTTCAAAGAGGAGAGAGAAGGATATACTCCAAATTGGATAGGTTCTACCTGAATAAGCTTCATTTTAGCTATCAACCTCCTCCTACAACAATTGTGTGAAGGTCTTACCCTTCACCCTATCTGACCACCACCCCATTTTTTCTTCCATTCGGCTCATTGGGGACCAAGTCTCTGATGCTCCCCCTAAACAAGGTTTTGTTCTTAATACTTCCCTCTTAGGAGATGAGGATGTTTAGGAAACGGTCAAGATCATTGCTTGGTATAATGATAAAATTGCATATCATGACTCAAACATTGACAGATGGACTCAAACCACTAAATCTTGGCAGAATATGCTTAAAACAATTGGGATTAAGAAGGCTAAAGACTCTATATTTTTAGAGTATAAGTTGGTGGAGTCTCTACAAGAGGCGGAAGCCCAGATTCAAGTTAACCCTTCCTCTCAAGAGCTTCTTGAAAATGTTATGACTTGTAGAGACTCCCTCAGAAAGATTCAGATGATCAAGACTAGAGGTGTTAGGATTAGAGCCAGGATCAAATGGATTAATTTGGGGGATAGAGGCTCTAAGTTCTTCTTTCAAACCCTAAAGAAAAAAGAGGCAAGGGATAAGATTGCAAGTATCAAAGTTCGTGACTCTTTTGTCTCTTCTCAGCAGGATATTGTTAAAGCCTTCTCCTCCTTTTATAAAGACCTATTCACTTCAGAAGATATTGACCCCTCCATGGAGGAAGCCAGGGGAAAGATCAGAGCCCTTATCCCTAAGAAGATAGGAGAGGATGAGGCCAATTTATTGAACAAGGAAATTTCTGTGGAAGAAATCAATAACTCCATCAATAGGATGGCTAATGATAAAGCCCCTGGTCCAAATGGGCTACCAATTGAATTTTACAAGGCCAACATAAAATGGATTGGGCCTAAACTTATCCATGTCTACAATGAAGCTATTGAAGCAATCACTCTTGGCCCAAAATTAAATGTTAGCTTCATTAAGCTCATTCCTAAAGAAGGTGACAGGCTTCTAATAAAAAACTACAGACCTATTACTCTTCTAAATGTTGTATACAAGATTTTAGCCAAAAAACTTGCAGTGAGAATTGAGAATCTCCTCCCCTCAGTGATCAATAGCACCCAAACATGATTTTTCAAGGGGAGATACATCCTTGAGAATCTTATCACATGTTGGGAGGCTATGAACTGGGCAAAAGTATCAGGACAGAACTGTGCCATGCTCCTCATAGATTATGAAAAGGCATATGATAGGATCGAGTGGAGATTTATCATGATGATGTTGGAAGTCTTAGGGTTTCCTCCCTTCTTCTATAGGATGGTATCAACACTCATCTATGGTACCATGGCTGCAGTTGAAGTCAATGGAGTCAGATCAGAGTTCTTTAGCCTCTCCAAGTCTATCAGGCAAGGATCCCCCTAGCTCCCTCCCTGTTTGTTATTATTGCAGACTCTCTTCACTACCTCCTTAGAGATGATTCCCTCTCCCCTAGGGTGAAAGGTATCCTTCTCCCCAATAATCAGGATGTCTCCAATGTCCAGTTTGTAGATGACACTTCCATTCTCCTTCTCCTTGAAGAAAATAATATGATATTTTTGATGAACAAACTAGACCTTTTCTGCAAAGCCTCTGGTAGCAAAGTCTCATTATCCAAATCTGTTATGTTGGGATGGGAGCAGAATCCTCCTAAATGGTGGGTCAATTTTGATTTTACTTGGGGAGGTCCAGACCATATGGTCAAATATTTGGGAATCCCCTTTTCCATCTCCCCTAATCTCAATCAGATGTGGGACTGGATTTTTGAGAGGATTAACATGAAGCTCATCAAATGGGACAACAACCTCCTTTCCTTCCTCGAAAGATTCTAGGTATGCCAGAAGATACTCTCCTCTTATCTAGTTACTTCTCCTCTATGGGGATTTTTAATCAGCACCAGTTCAATTCTATTCAGAAGGTTATCAGAGATTTTCTTTGGGCAAATGGCAGAGGAAATAAGAGTTTACATGTAGTTTCCTAGGAATGGTGTTCAAGAGATAGATCCTAGGGAGTTCTAGGACTCAAGGACCTAAGGTCACAAGGTATAGATTTGGCAGTCAAGTGGATAGCTAAAGCAGGGGAGGGAGATGAGCCTTGGAAAGTACTGGTGAGGAACAATCTTCAATTGGCTCACTTTAGTAAACCAAAAGGTTGGCAGAAACTTTGTTTTACTGACAAACTCACTACTGATGCTAATGTGGTTGTTCATGGATCCAGTGTGTGCAAAAGTATTTGGAAGGCCTGGAAATATGTTAAGGGCTTCCTAAGAAATAAGGGGCCAGTTGAGAAAGATGGGAATATCTATAGGCTCAAATCCATTTGGTGGAACCTAAGACATGGAGATAAACCACTAGCACTTCTGCAGGGGTGTTCAACAAGGAAGTGGACTGCGATAGGTGTTGCAACTTTTGGGGATATCATCTAGCAAGGTATGCTTCCCCCATGGGAGTGGCTTGAATCCCAATTTACTATACCCATAATCCAATGGAGAACCTACTCTATCCTCAAAGTTTCCTTTGACTCCCTAGGTCCAGTAAAAGGATGTTGCATTGATTCCTGCTGTAACTTCCAATATTTTTGGCCTGACAACACCCCCCTCCACCTTGGTAAGTCCAAATACTTTTATCATTTGCTGACTAATAATTGTGACATCTTTTCCCATGTAAACCGTAAATGGGGCCTGGAGATCTAGGACTCATAGTGGATGAAATACTTTAGACTGCTGTGGACCAAACCAGTAGAACCTAAGGTCTCTTACTTTTTTGTGGAAATTGTTCCTACACAAACTTCCATTTAAGAAACCCAGGGGAGAACCAAATATTTGTTTTGTATGTAAACAACCGAAGTCTATCACCCATGTTTTCTTTGAGTGTTTGTTTGCCTCTGAAATCTGGAACATGTTTGGATTATCCTATAAGGCCCATTTTGATGCTCTGAATATAATCTCTACCACTATTAACTGCAACAAATTTTGTAACACATTTTGGTCTTTTCTTTCTTTTATTATTTTATGGTTCATCTGGAAGGCTCGGAATAATGATGTACTTACAGGTAAGAATAGGAACCTTACTGGGTTTCGCAAGAGACTCATATATTTTGGCATTGCCATGCAGGTCACAGTGGTCATAAAGATGAAAGAGAACAAGTTCTTGTAGGTGCTGAGAGAGGGGAAAACTACCATAGATAAATCAAAGATTGCACATGGATATACAATAATGAAAGACAAAGATGAGTTTGAGATCACCCTTGCTGAGTTCATTCAACAACTAAAGTATGAAAATAAAAGAAGAGAGATGAGGACCGCAGGTGATAGAGACTTCAGAGTCATTGGTTAAAATTCAGTCTCCCCGGATACTAATGATGAAGAGGAAGAAGAAGGAGACAGCCCCTCCTGAGCCTCTCTTGTTTCTTTTTCTTTAGCAGAATACTTTATTAAGACAGTATTGTAATAGCAGCCGCTTGTAACGCTTAGTAGTACTGAGAATTTTTGTAATACTCTAGAACTCATCTCCATTTTGTTTTGTAACCAATAGTTTATAAATTATATGCAATAGAAAAAAAATTCCTAATAAGAAATTATTCATCTTTTTATTCATTTAATACTTGTTAAATGTGAAGTAGACCTTATAGAGCTTGGATGTTCAATTTTTCTTTGGAGACTTTCACTTTTTTATAAAATTGAAGAGTTTGTTATCTTACTAAATATTATTTTTTAATTTATTATTAAAGCAACCTGCCAAGGGGGTTGACCTTTACACCACCACAACCCAAGGGCTATCCAAAATAAACATTTACAAAAACATCAAGAAAGACCTTTAACAATAGATTAGCAACACAATTCTAAACCACCTCAAGAATGGATAGACAACTCACCCGCAACCTAAGGAGGAGAGTGCGAGTTAGTAGAGGAATTTTTTCTTCGCCTATGAACCATCTAAGTGATACTTTTCTCAAGGTCTCCACCATAAGGGGAAGGTAGTAGAGCCCTCTTTGAGAGAGAATCAACAATAGGAATAGAGTTCTAACAATTTTGTAACTCAAATACCAAGGGTTAGCATGAACCAGGAGAAATAACAGTCAAAGAAGGGTCCACACGGCCAGAGGGGAACACATCCACAACAACAAGTGGGATCGGAACCGCCTGATCAAATGAGGCCATCTCAGTAGAAGCATCACCCTGTGAGGAGTCATCATCAACCTATGAAGAGTCACCATAGGAAGAATCAGATGCACAAGCAATCAAAAGATCATCTTTTGTGTCCCTCCACCAAGTGGCAACACCTCTTCGACACACAAGAGAACTATCTTGCAAAATATTGATGTCTTCAAAAAGATGTAAGGGATTTTATTTATTTATATTGTATAGAACTAATAATTGTTATCAATTTGTTTATAATTCATATTTTATTACAAATATTGTTTATACAATTATTTTATAAATTTATGTTGAATAATAAGAAATATCATTTTTTTTTAAATCTCAATTGAATACTAGCATGTATACATTTAAATGATCTATATATAACATTCAAATATCATAAACTTAAAAGTAGACAGTTAGAATAATTAGAAGATTCCTGCCCATTTACAATAAAAGACTAAAGTTTCCCTTGTAAATTAGAGGCTTTGACTCCTTTTAACTCCATACCTCCAACTTTTCATTTGTGAAACTTTCTTTAGTCAACACAACATTCAACCATTCATGATCTCTACAGTTGTCTGTTTCCCATAGCAACCTTAAATACATACCAAAAAATTTAAGAAAAATCTCATGATTTACATAAATACAAATAATATTCACTAAAAAAAATTGGTTGTAAACTTGAATATTTGAGTTCAATTCATTCATGCAAGATTGTTTTTTTAGCGATTGGAGGAAATGTTTTTTTTAACAGTTTTTAGAGTAGTTTAAGTTGATTCATTTAGGGGGACTATTTTTTAAGCGGTTGGAGGAAATGTTTTCATTTATAGTTTTAAGAGTATTTCTCTAAATTTATAAAAATTTCCACAGTCCATATGAATGCTAATGATAGTTTTTGGAATTGATTGTGTATTGATGTTAAAAATTTGTACACAATCAAATCCAAAAGCTATCATTAGCATTTATAAAAATTGTTGGGATTTTTTTATGGAATAAGCTTACGATTTTAAAAGTTTTCTTTTTTTATTTTTACTTTGTTGAAGATAATAATTTCATATGGGAAAGAAGGGTAAGGTTTGAACTAGATATCTAATTAACAAGTTAATTACACCAATGCCATATTAGATAAAGTAAAAATGTGAAGACAAATACAAATTAGGTGATGACAACAATTTACATAAATGGAGTAATCTACCATTTGAAAGAAAAAAAAGGTTTTAAAAGGTTTTCATATGTATTTTTATTTAGTTTTTTAGGTTAGAAAAGATAAATGTATTGTTTAAATAGATTGTAAGAAAAAGATAAGAGAGACTAGGCAGTTGAGAAAGCATATTCTCAAAAACAGTTTGAAGGATATTTTAGTTTTTTAATTTTCACAAACTAAGGTTGTAAATATATTTATTCGAAACTAATCAATCTTTATATATTTTTTTGATTGGTGATAAGGTTATTTTTATTAAAATAAAGTTAGGTTTTAGCCTGGCCTGAACCAATGCTAGTTACAATGGAGAACTACCTCTCCTCTAAACACAATACAACCAAAGAGGACTTATTAACAAGTCCATGGGTTAAAATTGGCTCCACCTTTCGAGTGTCAATGTAAAATCATATAAAATCCTCCCTCCTTAACCTTTTTGTCTCTTTTCCCTTTAACTACTTAACATTCTTCTTCCAACCTTCTTCTTCCACATCAAGGAATCATCCACCTGATTGGAAGGTAGAAACCCTGTAATTATTACTAGAGACCATAAACTGAGAGGCTCCTGATTGGAAAGCAGAAACCCTATAACCATCGTTAGACACCATAGGCTGAGATGCTCCTGAATGGAAGATAAAACCCCTATAATCTCATGTGCAGTCATCACACCTACCATTGTTGCCAACACGCCCACCTCTCAAACTTTCTTTTGTCCATAGATGACCTTGATTCGATGTACCATGGAGCCGAGAAGCCCTAAACTCCTTAGCAGACACAACTCATTTCACCCACGGCAGGCATGCCTTATGCACTACAATAATCAAGAGATCCATCAGAGGGTGATAGTTGTGTGGTTTTAATCAACCTTTATATTAGAAGGAAGTGGATTTCTCGTATGATATCATGATAGATGTTAAAAAATTCAAATTTTGAAATTTTTACAAACTAAGACTATAAATATATTTATTTGAAACCAATCAACCTTTATATTAAAAGGGAGAGGATTTATATTATAATGTCATGATAAATATTAAAATTTTAATTTTTTTAATAGAAAAATATATATTAAAATTAAATTTATTTGTATATTTAAATTCTTATAAGATACAAGTGTATTTGATTATGCTCTAAAATTGTTTTAAAAATCATTAACCCTTTCTTTGTAAAAGAGAGCCTTAGTTCATATGCTTGATATTGGACTTTTCACTAATTTGATTAGAGTCTATAGGATTTAATCATCCTATGTAGATTGATTGTTTCTAATAGATGTGATTCTATAGGCTATTGTTGACATGTTGTGAGAATTTTTGTATAAATAATTGATTCATTTAGTTATTAATACATTAATTATTTGTAAATGTCATATTAGAAGAAATTATAAATAAAGAGTGGAAATTGATTACTTCAAAAGTAGAACTGAAAAAATGAAACATGGGTAAGGAAGGATATATCTAACTAAACATCATCTCTATGACCTCCTTGGCCAAAAACTATGAATGGGCAAGAATTTGGCTTATGCCTACCATTTTAATTTGGGGAAAGTATTTCTAAAGCCTTTTCAACAAATCCATTCTTTAAATTTTTTTTCTTACTGATATATTTTTTATTGTTTTATTTCATTTTATATTTAATCTCTTTCAAATTAAATCACTAAATCTAAATCCATAATTCAAGCCTGAATGGGGTTTGAAGTTGTCCTTTTTATAGCTTGCCTTTTGGGGATTTTTCTTCTATCTATTTTTGTAGCTTCAATGTTCTTGCTTTCGGTTATTTTAATTATAAGTTCATAGTTTTTTCTCTTATAAATTATTTTTAATATATGAATTCATTTTATTTAAAATGGTTTTTTGATGCAAGCTAGAACATTAGCTACCAAAATCACAAAGAAGACATCCTTAGAAGATTTTTAATAATGATAAAACATGTCACATAAAAAAAAATTCAAAAGTGTGAAGTTTTGACCATTCCTTATATGCTTTGTAGATTCAATTTTAATTAGATGGTAAAATATTAAAATCTTATTTAATAAAAATACATTTATAATTATTTATGAAGAGCTATTATTTATAATTATTTATATTTAATTTTATAATAATAAAATATTATTTAAAATAAAAATACATTTTGAATGTTGGTGCATTGGTGCTTACATATTTGAAAAACAAATTCATAATTTAAGGTGAAATTATGTATTAAATAGTATTTGTTTTAGTTAAATATGTAGCATAGATAATAAAGATATGTTAACAAAAAATATCTTGGAATTACAAAAATCAGATTTTTAGATCATTCAGAAATATATTTGAATAGTAGCTTTGGAGCATTAAAGTACTTGGACTATCAAAAACAAAATTAATTTTGTTACAATTTTATTGATTAAGCTACTCACAAAATTATAAATAGTTAATACTATTTTGTAAAATTATAAATTATAAATAGTTAATACTACTTTTACAAAAGAATTCTCACTTGTAATATCTTCATATAAGAAAAAAAAATGGAGTTGTTTGAAGTGTCTGCTGCGACTAGCGAGCTAGGGTTTCTGGCCAAAAATGGCAGTGTTGCTAGTGCTCCTATGCTCGATGGTTCCAAGGATACAAATGGGCGACTGGTGCTAGGGACAGCTTCTGCGTCCGAGCTGCATTTTGGTGGGAAGATGGGTGGGTGTGTGAACGGGAGTCTAAGCTCTGCGAAGGATGCCCAGTTTGGGGGTGCACCTGTTAGCACTGAGAAATTTTCTCAAGGGGCTTCGAAGGCCCCTTTACTTCAAGTTGAGAGGGTGCATGGGGAGATGCACCTCAAATGAAGTAATATGGAGGATGGAGGCACCTCAAATGATGCATACGGGTTAGAGAAGGTGCATTTTGGGGGTGGAGGGAAGTTTGGCAATACCTGTGGAGGCATTCTAGGTGCACATAAGGGTTTTCTCGGCCTTTCACTTGACAAATATTTAACAGGGAAGAGGATGAATCCAATTGGTAATTTCAATAAAGGAGATTGGGTCTCAAAGGTAATTAATAAGCCCACGAAAGAGCCTCTTTCTGTGGAGCTTGAGAAGGAAATAGAAGCGGAAATTCTCCATAATGTGGCGGTTTTCTCAAATATTGGGCTGATAGGGCGATTCAGGGGTTTTTGGCAGAGTCTGAAAGACCTTAACAAATAGATATCAGAGCATTGAGAACCGGTGATGGAAGGTTATGTTCAAATCTACCATGCAGCAAGGGGCTTTTTCACTGTTGTGTTTAAAAAAGAACAGGATAGAAATAAGATTTTATGTGATTTATTATGGATCTGGGATGACAAGTTTCCACTTATGCTAAAACCTTGGCATCTGGCTTTCTGTCCCACCTCTGAAGCTTTTGACAAGGTCCCTATTTGGGTAAGACTTCCAAATTTCCCTCTAGATTTCTGGTTTGATTCTTGTTTGGAGGCTTTAGGAAATTCTTTAGGCAACTTTTTAATGGTGGATGAGGGGTCTTCTAATCTCCTGCATTCTACTTATGCTTGAATCCTAGTAGAAATGGACATTTCAGGGGATCTTCCTCAAGAAATTATGATAAAAACTTCAATAGGATGTTTGGTCCAGCCTGTAGATTATGAAGGGGTGCCCTTCCAATGTAGGAAATGTTTTAAAACAGGGCATTTGGCTGCCCAATGTGCTAAGTCTAGGCTGGTTAAGGAGGCTTCTTTGTGGAGGGAAGTCTCTTCCTCGCTTTACACGGTGGAGAAGAAGGTTGAAAGTCAAAAGAGATATGCACGGGTTGTGCACAATGATGGTGTGTAAGGTGTCTCTGAGGTTCCAAAAATGGCTACACAGTCTCCCCTGGACAATGGCACTGTTCAGGTGGAGGCTCCAAATTTAAAAAGTGATTTTGGCACACCGGATGGCCGAGAGAAGCTGAAACTTGTGGGCTCTCGAGAGAAGGAGAAGATGGCAGCCATAAAGGAAATTCCTGGACAGCCAAGGGAGGTTAGATTGGCAGATTCATTACAAGATTTTGAAGGTTTCCCATAGGATTGGTGACAAGTGGCTTCGAGGTTGGAAGAGCGTTGGGAAGTGGTGAAGAAGAGAAAGGATAAAAAATGAAGAATTCCTTTGAAATGATTCTTCGTTCACATGCAAAAAGAGGTGTAAGGAGATAGCTTTATGTTTTTCTCTTCTCCTAGTTTATTTCTGAGCTTTCTAGTGTTTACTACTCTTTGTCTTGTTTTTATTTTGGGGAAGATGGTTTCCCTATTTGTAACCATCCCTGGATCGAGCCAAGTGCTTTCCCGATTTATGAATAAATTTTATCACTGTTACAGATCAAAACAAAATACTACTTTCACAAAATTATAAATTATTTTGCAATCTAAACCATTCATGCAAGTCATTCCACCCGTACACATGCCTTCATAATCCATAAAGCTTCTTCTTTAGTTCCCAGCTCCAGGGCCCATACCAGGAGCATGGAAGCAATATCAATATTTGCACAATACCTGTGATCAGATTTTCAAAATTCTCCCCCTAATATCATATGAATAATTCTCCAAATTTGTTGTCATCCAAAGATAACACATTCTTTATCCATTTCACCATGATCTCTGCTTCATACATACCACTTCTTTTGGCATCTAGTCTAAAAGGTAAAGTTAGCCTCCATTTCTCTGCAACCCTGCCTTGAATCTAACACCACACCAAATCACTTGCAAAGGCTCTAGAAGATTAACACCAAGGTGATATAACAACACCTTCACCTGACACATGCAAAGACACTTAAAGCTTTAAAACATGACATATGATGTAATTGCACCTCCCAAAATCTTACCATGTCGCCTTGGGCTTTAGAAACAATCATTTCTCCATTGTCCTGTTATTTCATTGCATCACAGTTATTAAGTGTTGAAAGTGGACATCTATAAAATATATTCCTTCACTTGTCAAGGGTCTAGCATGATCCATGGAATTATTAATATGAACATTCTTATAATCTCATCATTGTGAACCTTCCACCATCCTTTAATTTGTAGTTGGGTATGTTTAAACATATACCTTACATATGGACCATGTTTTATATCAATATTCTCTCACCAAGGACATCTAGGGTCATTGTAATGGTCGGGGTATAGATGTAGGACTCCTATCAATAAAAATCCAGATATAGATAAAAAAAAATTATAAATTGATTCCTCTGAAGTCTTCAAAGGAACTCCCTAAAGTTTGACATGATACCACCCATTTCGGGAGTTTTCGCAATAGTATTGCCTTCCCTTAATGTATGCATGATTTTGAAGTGTTTAAAAATTTGTAGCTTATGGTTGATTATATCTACAATTTTACCAATCTTCCATGCATGGATCTTGCCTTCTGAAATAGAGTTCATGATTACCTTTGAATCCCCCTCCCAGTGAACTTAGTCTTTCTCTATTTTATGAGCTAACTATACTACTAGTAAAGCCTCCATTACTTTCACATAATTGTTAGTTCCATCTGCAAGCATAGATATAGCTAAAACAACAATGTTACCATCCCTTTCCCGAGCCATATACGCTACTCCCAAAGGTCTTGGGTTCCCTTAAGATGCCCCATCGAAATTGATTTTAATTCATCCTTGGTTAGGTTTTAGACATTGGATATTTCACCTCTCCTCTCCAATAAGATTAACCCTAAAGAGCCCATAAATGGGCAAGACCTCAAGAGAAGCGGCCAATTTTTCTTCAAGCTTACATCAATAAGACTAAAGTGATGTCTGTGTGCATTTTAATTTTAATTTGTAGTATTAACTAATACAAATATAAAATTCTCAATGCAAATTTAAATTCTCTCCACCCCTTCTACTTCCCTTAGAATATACGCTTGTTAGGTTCCTTCCAAACCTCCCATGTTATAGTGGTCATGCATATTTTCCAATTTGAGGAGAAAATAGACTTAACAATCCCACTCTTCCACCCTTGAAACATTTGTAACAATTATTGAGTAAAAGGAATAGGCCATTCTAATTTTCACGGCACAAAAATGCATCACTAGGCAAAAAATTTACAATGTATTAAAAGATGATGAATTGTCTCCTCAACTTCATTGCATAGCACACACTGGAAATGACCATGAAACTCCAATTTGATCAACCTATCACTTGATAAAATTCTCTTCTTTAATGCCAACCACAAAAAAGAGCCAACTTTCTACAAGCACTATTTGTTCCAAACTAAATGGTGTGGCCATCCTTCTTCCTTTTGAGCATCCTCTAGCATTGTGTACCCAATTTTGATGGAGTATTCATCTTTTTTGGAGCTGCACTATATGATTTCATCAAAACCTCCTAATAACAGAAAGGTTCTACTCTCTAAGATCTTCTTGAAAGAATTTAATTTATCGTTGCATAGATTTAGTTCCTCATAATTTTTCCATTGCCAACTATTAGATAAACCATCCCCAGTTTTGATTATGAGATAGGTTACCTTCCTCAAAAATCTATCCATTACCCTTCTGATGTTCTCAAAACCTTCTGAATAAAAGAATGACAAACATTCCTAGGAATCAAACCAAAAATTGACTTTCATAATATTATAAATAATTAAAACTATTTTTGTAAAAGTATAAATTGTAGATAGTTAATACTTTTTTTGCAAAAGTATAAATTGTGAAGATTGAAAGTTAAACATTTTAATTTAAGGCAAGTTATACTTCAAAGAGATGAGGTCAAGATATTTCTCAATCCTTCATTTAAAAACTTCTAACTAAAAATATCAATTGTTTATACATCTTTAATTCAACTACCTCTACCAACAAATTATAACAGTGAACAAAATAATTCTTCTAGATTATTAAATCAATATCAGAATGGAGCAAGTTTTGAAGATACTTTTGTCATATGTTGTTTAATAATTTATTTAGATGTTTCTTTATGACTCAATTAACAATGTATCACATTAAATGTAATTAAATATTCAAGTGAATATTTTATAAAATATATTTATGTTTAAACATTTCAATGCAGATTTTTAGTGAAAAGATTAATTAAATAATGAAAATAAAGAAAAGATAGAGGAATAGAATAACCTAGAAGAAGTGAAAATTAAAAAATATTTATTTTAAAAATTCTAAATGATTTTTTTAATTTAAATATAAATTTTAGGTAAAAAGCTTAATTAAATTCTAATATTATTTTTGAATTTTGAGGGTCAACATTTATAGGTGGAAGATTGATCTTTATGTGTGACATTAATCTAATAGTTACGTAGACAATTATTGTTAAAATATGTGAACAAATAGACAAAATAAATATGAGAAAAGGTACATGTACATAAATAAGATAACATAGAGTACGCAAAAATATAGATTTATAATATTAAGATTATAATTAATTACTTTAGTTATATGCCTAAAATTATAGATTTTAAGTGTAACCTTTTGTTATTCGATAGAGTTAAAATAATAATTCAAGACAATTGAAATTTGGGTTAATTTCTATTTCGACTATTTATACATATAATAAAATTAAGAATATTACAATTGTAATCACAATTCTTCTTTATTATTATAATTTTAGAATCATTGGAACTATGGTCAAGGTTAGGCTTTGGATGAGGGTTAACATCAGTGTTAGATTTAGGATTACTATTAGAGTTAGTTAATTAGCATTAGGGCTCATTTAGGATTAGATTTACTATTAGGTTAGAGGGTTTAAATTTTAAATTTGGTCATTTAGTTATACAAGTATTCTTTAACTATAATATACCATATTGTTGATGACCATATTCTTGGAAATAGCAAATAAAAAACTATAATTGTCATCTATTTTGCCAATGTTGTCCTACGAGCTATACTCCAAAATACAAAATAATCCATAAAAAATGATAAGGGAAAATGAGGGAGCTTGGTTACAACAACTATTTCTCTACGAAATGAAGATGTGCAAAACTAAGTCTCTACAACCTCACACCTCAATTATTCTTAAAGCATCAATTCCATTATGACAAATTTCTCATTTGCAAAAATATCTCTAGCTTATGAGAGAATCAAATAGAGAAATTCAATTTCAAGAATCCAACATCCATATTGATCAACAACATTTCCCGCACTGGACTCAATAATATGAAGACATCATTTTCCTATTGTTCTTTAGGTATTGAAGACAATGAACACCAATAAATGTATTACACATGACTAGTGTATAAGACTAATTATTAATGTGTCTCGTAAGATTTAAGTTAATTATCCTCTTACATTGGATTACAATTGCTCAAAATTTTCTCCCAACCTTTCAATATATTATCCTGGTATATCCTCCTATCAATGTAACCATTGCACCTTGTTGGGGTGCAATTGCTAGTATAGTTCTTAGTTTGAAATGAAAGAGGGAGTTGTATATATACTAGCTACACCTACTTGAGTTTAATTTTTGGGTAAGGTCGACATTGGGGAGTAGTTTTTGGCTATTTGCAAAGCCAACATTCATAATTCAAAATTTGGGGCCAAACTGCCTGGACAAGGGTGTTGGACACCTTAGTCCTAGCAATTTGGTTGAGTAAAAAGGTCATGAATAGGGGAATGCATTAAGTTCATAGAAATAATCCCAAAACTAAGCAAAATCAAACATGAATTAGGTACACATTAGGCACAATCACCACAATATGGAAATATAAAGAGATACAATTTATGACACTACAATTTGAGTTGGCATAAAATTTATTTTCAAAAGAAAATGGATGAATTAAAAAAAATTTAAAATCCAGATTCAATTGGGAAAAAAAATTACATTTTAAAAACATTGAAAAACACACCAAAAAACTATTTTTTAAAAGCTTTAAAGGTATTTTAATAGCATAGATACATAAAGTAAATAAAAATGAATTTATCCCACGAATTGTGGGATATGGATTTTCTCATTTATATTTATTTCATCAATTCAAATGCATTCCACAGGCATAGTTCATTGTCATAAATGATAAATGTAACTCCTAATGATTCACGAATTACAAAAATAACACCCATACTAATAATGAACATATTTAACTTGTAACTCCTCCATAATCGCATAAATCCCAAGTTGAGCATCCAAAATCATCATCAACTCATATGGGACCCACCAATAATACCCAAAACCTTCCACTTCTCAATTCTCACACTAGATGTATGATCATCACTACCGAACTCCACCTTCATGTATGCAATTACAACAAATATTAAGATTTTGAGAGAATCTAAATTATAATATTAATTTTCAACTTCACTCTAGACATCCCAAGACACCTTCCAAGTTTGTTGGAGACACATGAATAATACATAAGATTGCAAAGTAAATGGTGCCTTAATCTTAATATTTAAGGCCAATATAAAAAAGATAAGGAAGTTGTTGAGAGTTAAGTTCCCTCCGCCCATTTAAAATTATAGTGCATCTAGTTTATGTCCACTATAATAATGTTCATTAACATCTTTTTTTGCATCATTGAGCATGTCAACCTTCAATGTCTCATACAAGGTGACTCCTATAAAATATTTAGGGGTAAATGAGGATAAGC